>CAUYPK010068440.1:0-21372 GCA_963574355.1 Loris lydekkerianus | reverse complement strand
TGATGTGCGATCTCCAACCTTCTCTCCTGGTATAGCTCGAATCCTCCAGGTTACTTACTAAATTTCCATCCTTTAACTCTCCTTCTGGACGGGAGCCTCTGTGAAAAGCTGGCTTCAGTCCGCCATCTTGTCTCCCCCCCCAAGTGGTGCAATTTTATCTGATGGCTTGATGAAGAGGGTAGAAGCCAAAGTTATCTGCCTAAGAGGGAGGACAAGGATCCCTCCTGAGTTCCTTTTCCAACGACAAAAGAAACCTGAAGGAGACCAGGAGAGTTGTGGGAGTAGGGAGAGAACAGAAACACCGAGAAAGCCCCACCCCTCGGGCCTGAACTGACAAGGGCAGCATCAGACTGAGGTTGGACTGGTAGCTCTGAGAAACAAAACTGATGTTGAAACTAATTTCAGTGTCTTTCCTCAGAAAGAAGCACCTTTGCACATGCTGGGTCTATGTGACGTAGTTATTGAGCCCTCCCAACTGGACAGCTTTGAGAAAGTTTCTGCCAAAATGTCAGGCTAGTGTTTTCTGGTGGATAATGAGGGAAGTCCAGATTGTCTCATAAAGGCAAAGCCATGTCCAAAGGCAGCAGTGCCCAGCCCTTCCTCCGTCCCACAGTGAAGAGCCAAGTGTTTTCCAGTAGATGCGATCAACTCAGCTCCTTCTCTACCTCACAGAGTGAGCGTCTTAGACCGAGCAAATAAACTATAAACTCTCATCTATTTGAAAGGCTAGAGGCATTAAGCACATTATCATTTCTCTCTGTCTTTGCAGGAAAGATATTATTATTATTTTTGCCTTCTGATTTTTTTGGAACTAGTCATCAGCTGGGAGACATTAACTTTTATTCTTTCCTAAAAGAAAAGATATTTCTGCATCATGAGATATTCTGAATAGAGTCAATCGCCTTGGGAAAAAATTGCTATGATGAAACATTAATAGGCTGCTTAATGTAGACTTTTTTTAATGCCCATTCTCATTGTTTATTCAAAGTCATTTCTGCAGATTGTTCCCCTCAGAAGCTTTTTAAAGCATTGCAGAATCATTGTTCAATTTAGAACTTGTTTCAACAGTTCCCCTAAGATTAGAAAATAATAAACTCATCATGTATTTTTTTCCACTACATGTTTGCTCGAAGATTTTAGGCATTTTTTTTTTCCCTAAGAGAATATCAAATTGAAGGACATTTTGGTTAGAGGCATTTTAATTGTACTGTCTGTCTTTTTTTTTTTTTAATTTTTCTTTTCTTCTATAAAAAAGATGAATGAGTTAAATGATAACCACTGGCCCTTTACTTGACAAAATGTTTAATTTTAACTAAAGTAAATAAGAATAAAACTGAAAACCTGGTGGCTCTCTAAGGCTGGATGTATAGCACATTGCTGTTAATGCTCAGGAACTATGGGCAGCACGTAATGCCACACTGTGTGGTTATGAGTCTGCAGCCACACAAAGAGCCCTTTCTTCACCTGGCCGCCTTCCTCTCAGACATTTACCAACCTCAGGGTTCAGTTTGAAGGGAAGGGTATCCGCCTCTCCCCTCTGGTAGAGTAAATATAAAGAATTTGAGCTTTGGAATCAGAGGGAAAACAATTCCGCTCAGCTTCATGCCTGCCCTTGGGCCAGCACAGGGAAATCACTGACAATGACAACAGTTATAATACCCGGCATTTACTGAACATGGATATCTGACAGCTTTTATAATGAACACTACACATGTGTTAGTTCTTCCACTGTTCGTGGAGTTCTTGCACTCCCGTATAGAGAGGAAGGCTTGGAAAGATTGGGTAACTTGACCAGAGGGGCACAGCTTGACGTAGCAGAGTGGTGCAATGTCATCTGACGGCTTTATGAATGTCGGATGACATCTGGCATCTACCAGGAGGAAGCTGTGTAACCAGGGCCATAAGTGCCTTGCATCCTCCATTTAAGGCACAGAAGGAATCTGAGGTCAACAGAAGCCAAAGTTGAGCCAGCCTAAGCAGTGAAGCAGATGTGTTCATGGCCCCCGTAAGATGTGAGCTGAGTGTTAGGATGGAGTTGGCCAGAAGGGCTCCTTGTTTTCTGCTGGTACAAAATCAGATCCCATAGTGGAATGGCCTAGCCTGGAGACCAGTGGGAAAGTATGTGCATCTGCCCAGAGAAGGGAGCCACAGAGGAAAAGCTCTTGTTTCCCAGAGCTACCAGTCCAACCTCAGTCTTATGCTGCCCTTCTGATTCCCGAGATACTGGATTATTTAAGTTGTATTATCTACGTTTGATCAACTTGCACTATAGATAAAGGGGAACCTGAAGCACACATTGCTGGGGCATTCTGCTCCTCAAGCCTGGGCTTCCAGACACCAGTGCCCTCCAAGCTCATGACCTTACCGTCTTCATCCCATTGTTCACCAGAGCAGTGTGTGAAAATTTTTACTGCGATATCTCATAAAACTGCTAACTATTCAGAGCCCATTTCCAATGAGCCTGGTTTAATAGGTGTGGGTGAAGGCCTGGGAAAGTGTAATTTTAATGACTTCTCCCACCCATGAAGCCAGCCCTGGGGACCAGCTCCTCTGCGGCTTGCTGCTGTGCTGTGCACATGCGTTCACACCCAGACATATGTTCACACTCACACCTTAACACCTCCCATACCACCACCTTTTGGGAAACTTTCCCAAACATTTCTTCTCCCTGGATTAAATCACATCAATTTCTCATAGCCAATGTCTCTATTAAAAAAAAAAAAAAATACATTCTGGATGGGGTCACAATCCCAGAACCTGGTCACTTTTACCTTGGCCTTGGCAATTTGACATGTTTCTCTGTGTGTGTGTGTGTGTTACACTTTTGAAATAAGGCATTTAAAATTCAAAACACAAAGACCTGGCAGGGCTTGTTAGGATAGGGGAGCAAGAATATTTTAATGTTTCTTCCAGGATCCTACAGCAAAAATGGGAGAGCGCACCAGGAGGAGGAAAGGCATTTAGGTGAATATTACCTTGAGGTCCTTCAGGGAATGAGCAGCTGTCCACAAGCATCTGAAGTCACCTGACACTGACCATGATTTGTGCCAACCACATTGACGGAGGCCGTACTCCTAAAATGGTGAGGATTTTCAGGCACATGCACAGTAAAGCTGCCCTTTGTATTCCAAACCTCAGTTAACCAATGAGATGGCAAAACAATGAGATGAGACATTTTGAAAACCCTCCTGATTCATTGATTGATTGCCTCAAACAACAGAAATGAATTTTCTAATAGTTCTGGGAGCTGGGAGTCCAGGATTGGAGTGTTGGCTGGTTTGTTTTCTTCTGAGACGGCTCTCCTTGGCTGGCAGGGACCAGCTTCTTACACGGCCTCTCATGTACCCGGGACCCTGCGACCCTGCAGGGCTCTCTCCTCTTTCTCTACCTCTTCCTTTTCTTCCTCCTTCTTTATTGTTGTAAAAACATCTCATATGAGGCCTAATTTCTTTACAACACCTTATCAATTTAAACAGCCCTTTAACTTACCAACCATAGTAGGCTGAATGATGACTCCCCAAAATGTTATGTCCATGTCTAAATTTATAGAACCTTTGAATGCTGCCTCACATGGCAAAAGATACAACGAATTAAGAATTTTGAGAGGAAGAGTTTATCCTAGATTGTCACCTAGATGGGCCCTAAATTCATAGACAAGTGTCCTTAGAAGAGTGAGGTGGAGGTAGATGTGACAGACACAGGGGAGAAGGCCATGTGAGGAAGGAGGAGGTTTGGAGGGAAGTAGCCAGGAGCTCAAGATGACAACAGCCCCCAGCGGTTGGTGTTGCAAAAGGTGGACCATCCCCTACAGTACCCAGAGAAAGCACAGGCCTACTGACATGGGATTGTAATAAAATGAAACCCATTCAGACTTCTAACCTCCACAATGGTAAGATAATAAATTTGTGTTGTTTAAATTACATTTATTACAGCAGCAACAGAAAACAAAGACATCAACTAACACTGAAGCTGCTGGTTTGGGAAATCAGTCTAAGTAGATCGAGCAAGCTTCCAAATCCAAACTCAGCCACAAAACAACTGGGATACATCTCTCACTTTCCTCAATGTAGAAAGAGGATAATGACATTCCCTTCTAGGGCTGCTCTGAAGATAAGAAGAGATAATCTGGAAAGCATCGAAGAGTAGACATAATAAATAATAGCTATCCACATGAGTCCTGGTTACCGCACTCAACAGATAGAAACTTCCTACCTCCCCATGTTACCTACATCTGAAAGTTGTGTTTTAATACAAAGAGACTTGGCAGGAAGCAGAGTTGTAAAGAAACTCTTTTCCCATAGCTGTGCCCACAAGGACTGCACAGCGTCAAAAAATGCACAGCACCTCCAGTGGCCTGCTTTTGCAGCCCCTCTGTTTCTTCCAACAGCAAAAAGGCAAAGTTATTTGGAACAAAAATATGTGGCAGAAGACTCAGATGGCTATGCAGAATGTTGGGAAGAGCAGTAATAAGCCAGGCGAGACCAAGGCAAACAGCAATATTAAAAACTTAGGATGACAAGGGATCGCACATTCTGTATGACCTTTCCCTTTGATGCTACTGACAGTGTCTGGGGCTGGCACTGAAGGAGGGAAGGGTACTTAAAATCATCTAAATACAAAACACATGTTTTTATTTTGTATTTTGTCCTTAAAAGTATATTTATGCATTTGTTTTTGTTGTTATACTATAAGACATAATTTTCAGCTATTAAAATAAGTAATTATTTAGTAAGTTCTTCATCAACTTTAAATAGCGAACATTTGTGTGGCTGTACAAATATTAGGAAAGCTTCTCCACACACACAAATAAAAACAAGAGATAACAAGTGTTGCAGAAAGTATGGAGGAAAGGAATAATCCTTGTACACTGCTGGTGAGAATGTAAATTGGTACAGCCATTATGGAAACCAGTGTGGAGGTTCCTAACAAAATTAAGATGAAACTACCATATAGCTCACTAATTCCACTTCTGAGTATATATCCAAAATAAATGAAATCAGTATCTTAATGAGATATATGCACTTCCATATTTATTCCAGAATTACGCACATAGTCAAGATATGAAAACAACCTCAGGATCCATCAATGGATAAATAGATAAATACAAATATACAGTCAATGGGATACTATTCAGCAAAAAAGTAAGAAGTTTAAAAGTAAGTTGCCATTTGTGATAATACAGATGAACCTGGGGGACATTACACTAAGTGAAATGATGCAGACACAGAAAGATAAATGCTACATGATCTCCCTTGAACATGGAATCTACAAAATCAAGCCCACAGCAGCAGACAGTAGAATGATTGTTAACAGCGACTGAGGGGTCAGGGAAACAGAGAGACGTTGGTTGTAAGGTGTAAACGTTCAGTTATCATATTCATAAGTCCTGGGAATCTAATGCATAGCCTGGTGATTAGAGTTAACCATGTTGTACTATTTTTGGAAATTTAATAAAAGAAAACATTTCAAGTTTTCTGACCACACACACTAAATGGCAACTCTGAAGGTTGATAGACATGTTGGTCAATTAGACTGTGGGAATCAGCACGTGTTACATTTATCAAATCATCATGTTGCACACCTTGAACTTATGCGATTTTTACTTGTCTATTAAGTATTTTTTAATGTTTAAAACAGAATTTAAATTAAAATTAAAAAAAGAAACTTCCTTTAACATTCTGAAGAAGCTTCTGGATTCCAGGCACCGGGAAGACCAGGAGAGGAGATTAGCCAATGTTCACGTTGGCTCCTCATCTCCCTCCTTCTGCACGGCTCAGTTCCAGAAGCTTTGACCACTGAATTTCCACACTCAGACGTGTACCTGCTATGGACACCAGGAGCGACAGGAATAGTGCCACAAGCATTTCTTGAATAAGAACTGCACAGAGAGCTTTGGGTTCCCTTTGCTGTCTGTCCAACTCTGACTTCGTTTGGTTTGGTTGGTAATTGTGTTGACTAGACTCTTGCTTTGTTTCTGGGATTACATCCTACTCTAGCATTCTAACTCTGATAGCTGAGTCCTGCATTTTCTGCCCGGCTTGGTTTCCAAGCTCAGTCATTTGCCTTCTCCGGTTCTCTGGGACAGAGTCCCAGAGCTCTTTTTCATCAGGATGAAGTTCTAGCAAACTCCCGCCAATGTCTCTAATGCTACATTCCACTTTCCTGATACTGGTGCCCAACTACCCTCCAGTGAGCTTCTCTGTCCTGGTGAGTTGGCAGGCTTTTCAACCCCTTTCTGCTGAAGATTGAGCCACCATTGTGGAGGATACCAAAATGAGAACTACAGAATTGTATTAGGATAAGGGGAAGCATCATTTTTAGATGAAAGAATGCATTAAAACTGACATCCCCAACAACCCTGCCCAGGTACCTGTGTGTGGCCTGTTAGGAACCCAGTCATACAGCCGTGGGTGAGTGACAGGTGAGTGAGCCAAGCATCACCCGTATGTACTGCGGCTCCCCATCATTCACATCACTGCCTGAGCTCTGCCTCCTGTCAGATCAGTTTCATCATTCAGTCCCAAGTCTTGTGTAAACTGCACATGGGGAAGGATCTAGGTTGCACATACTTTAGGAGAATCTAATGCCTGATGATCTGAGGTAGTGATGAGGTGGGCTGGTGCTGGAACTCCCTAGCTGCAGGAAAGCAAGCTCAGGGCACCCACTGATTCTTCATTATGGTGAGTTATATAATTATATATATATAATATATTATATATATAATATGTATTAATAATACACATAAATTGCATAATAAATGTAACGTGCTTGAATCATCCCAAGATCATTCCCTACCTGCTCCATAGTCCATGGAAAAATTGTCTTCCATGAAACTGGTCCCTGGTGACAAAAATGTTGGGGAATGCTGCTTTAGAGGGTTAAGAGAGATATACTTATAGGAAGCTTAAATTTGCTCCCAATTCATAGTTCATTTGATTAGTTTAGAATAATGGACATTTGGATATGAGGTATCTTAGGGTAAAGAGAAGTATACAGAAAGTTAAGTATACAGCTACGTTTCTCTGTGTGTGTGTGTGTGTAGGTGTGTAGGTCAGAACAGTGACAACACAAACCAGAATTACTGAGAAGGTGAGAGGAAAGGGGTGGAGCGGGGGGAGTGTGTATAGCAGAGTAAGGAAGACTGGCCAAAGCCAAACCTTACTGCTTGCCAATATGTTTGGGCTTATGTTTCTCACTCCTCACTTTCTTAGGAGACCAGATCATATTTGCTAACTTTTCCTTTGGAAACTAAGTGGAGAGAAAATCCCTGAAAAATTCTCACAGAAAAGTAGATTTGGATGAGACATCACCAGCAGAAAGTCAAGGAAACATTCTTACTCACCAACAGTTGTCCAGGAGAGTCCCATTTGCACTTGTTATTCTGATGTCACTACTAAAATTGTCCTCCTGTTGACTTTCTAAAGCAGTTCTGTTAAACTGATGACAATCTAGCATAATGGCACATTGTGTAACTAAACCTCCTCCACAGCATTCAAAACCACACGTGGATAGACTAACTACTCATCCTCCGTCAAGGCGACTCATTCCATTGTAGTGCCAATCTGCCATTAATGGAGTTTGAGACAGTTGACCCTCCATGGATGAGACACAATCACCTCCACTTTGGCTGTCCTGACTTCTGAGACCATTTGAACAAGTCTGATGCTTTCATCATGCATTTAAGAACAGAACCTGATTCCTCATCAACCTCTTCCTCACCAGGCTAACCCTTGCTGTCTTCTTCACCAATGTTATATATCATTCTCCATCTCCATGCACATGGCTCATAACCACATAAATCCCCGTTTGTCAAGATACTATTCTGATCTTTATACTACAAGTGGTGCAGAGTCTTCACTTGTAGCTCGACCAGCTTTTAGTTAGAGTTATCTTGGGGAGGAGGGCATAGTCTCAGTCTGCTGCTCAGGCTACAGTGCCACAGTGTCAGGGTAGCTCATAGCAACCTCAAACTCCTTGGCTCAAGCAATCCTCCTGCCTCAGCCTCCTGACGGGCATCTCTCCCTTCTTTTCCCACCCCTGCCCTCCTCTGCTCCTCTTTTTCCTCCCTCACCACAATGCCCAGCTAGTTTTTCTTTTCTTTTCTTTCTTATTTATGTATTTTTTTTTTTTTTTTATAATACAGGCAAGGTTTCCCTTTTACTAAGGCCTATTCTTGAACACTTGAACTTAAGGATCCTCCCGCCTCAGTCTCCCAGAGTGCTAGGATTATACGTGTGAGCCTCCACACCCAGCTGAGACTTCATCTTTTTAGTTGCAGATAACACGCCTACAGATTAGCCATATTATACTTTACTAATTAGATGAGAAACCACCCAGTAACCTGAGAGTCTTCTTAATTCTAAGATTATGAAATTAATATAATTTTGGACTTGAATGAAGAATTTTTCAGTCATCATAATCTTAGACTCAATCTGCCTAAACTATGCAGGCTCACGGCCTTTGGCAGTTCTATGGCATACAAATTTGGAAAACATGCCTTTTGTTTCCTCATAATGTTCTGCCTAGAAAGATGTGGAATATTGAGACAAAATGACTAAGCAGAAGAGAAAGAAAACCAGAATCTACAGATTAAGAGCATGTTTGAGCTTTTGGAAGCCAGGCTAATGTTTTCATGAAAAAGTAAATAGTTTTTCCCCCAATTTCTCTTGCATGCTGCCCAATCTTGCTGCAGTGATTCCCTCTTATCCTTATCTGTTCTACAATCTCTGCAGCAGATTGGCTTTGTCTGTTCTACAATCTCTGCAGCAGATTGGCTTTGTGGTGAGTGACATAAGAGCCCAGAGAAGCATGCAGGTATTGTGGCTCAAATACTGCCAGATCTGTGGTTAGCTCTTAAGGGATGTCTTCAAAGAAAGTCTATCCAGGGACTTGAATAATATAGACTCAGAAGCTCTTCTCATTTTCAGTTGCGTCAATAAAATCAATCTGTTAAGCAGTTATGGTTGCCAGCATCCTCGTCTAGGTTTCCATTTCAATTTTCTCAGGAAGAAGCACAGAGATGACATAATATGGCAGAAGTAAAATTGGGAATGTTCCACACCTTCATCACATGGTTTACTCATGTGTTGTTCCATTAAACAAATGTCTTTACTAGAGGGGTTGAGGGAGACATACCATTTCTCAGACACTGTGCTGCTGCAAAATTGAAATTAATGAAGACATAATCCTTGATCAGAGGAACTCATTTTCTGAAAATGGAGGCAAACATTTAATCAAACTGTAGTATAATAATATAGACCAATTTTAGCTTCTTATGGGAATTACATCTTATAGGAAATGACTATTTTTATTTCATAAACTCAAAAACTGCTAGTTCTAGAAGTTGCAAACAGGATGTCTCCCTCTTCTGTTCCCATTAGATTTAACGACACAATTTTTCCCTTGGAAACTACATGTAATATCTAATATCTATCAATTTCCTGAAATTCGTTGTTCTATTAAAAGTCATGTTCTTATACTGGAGTTTATCTGGGTCTTCATGGCACCAAAGTAATGACAAGAAAAATATCATTTGACTGTTTGGCTTCAAGATATTAAAAATTTTTATTTAAAAAACATTTCTACATTTCGTAAAGCTTCATTTAAATGATATGATGAAAATGAAGCTTGACCTTTTATTCAAAGTAGAGATAAATATCTGTGAGACAGAAAACTAGGATTTGTGATTCTAGGTTGAATTCCGTCTCATATCCTGTTTCTGACAAGGGCATTTAGAATTATTTGTCACAAGATCATCATTGATCTGCCCCACTCAGTAAAGCAACACAGCCACCTTCCCTTACATACAAGCTTTCACATAATTGAAAATCAACGGCCGGATATTTAGAGCAATATTTCTCCATAATTTGCCATGGTTATCTCATTTACAATGACATAACTGAGGCATTTCTATAAATCTAATACAATTCTCTTTTGAGGCAACATGTCCAAATTTCATTTCATCTGTTTCATGGAAGTTGAGAATTACACATAAAAATAGTGAATTCACAAAAAGTGATGATATGAAATCAACTCTCTTTTCTTCTCACCCCTTGTAGCCATAAATGTTGTTCCTTCTGCTAAGACTACTACTTCTTGGACTAGCACTGTTACTTCCACTGCTGCTTCCACTTCCATTACTAATGATGATAATTGGAGTTAAAACTGAGCATCTCCTGGGTATTTGGCACACTTTTAACCATTTTACATGAACTGGCTTATCCATTCTTCATAGTAACTACATGTAGTTATATACTACTATAATATCCACATTCTAGTTATAAAAATGGAGGCATAAAGAGGGTGAGTAATTTGCTCAAAGCTGGGCAGCTTGGAGGAATCATGGTCAGGACTCAGCGCCAAACTCCATGGTCATGGTCAGGACTCAACACCAAGATCCATTGTCATGGCCAGGAATCAACTCCAAGCTCCATGGCCATGGTCAGGAATCAATGCCAAGCTCCATGGCTCCAGAGAAAATATTCTTTCTCACCATGGCCTAACAGCTCTGGATGGATCTTTACCCCTGCTAGTTATTGGGAATTCATATTTTCAATTTTCTAGACATGTGTTTGAATAAATTACTGGACATTTTCAGAATGACCTATTCATATAGATTATGTTATAACTCATTTTGGAATAATTATATTACCCTATGGAAAACATTTTTGAGCTTTTAGCCAAGTATTTGCCCCAAAGAAGATAAATTAATATTCAATTTTTCTTTCTCTGTAGTCAAGATTTGGCCTTTAGAAATACTTAATTAACAGACAAGCTGGCAACACAATGTTTTGAATATTCTAGAATTATGAATTATTTTCAAAAAATTTTTTTAATTTTAATTTTCAATTGGCATGAATTACTTGTTATAGATCTTTATATACAGCAGCTCCCCCTTCCATGCTCTAAGACCCCGAGTGGATCCCTGGAAGCACAGAGATACCTAACCCTATGTATATATATTGTTTCTTTTCTACACATACATAACTAAGATAAAGTTTAATTTAGAAATTAGACATAGTAGGAGATTAACAATAAATAACAATAAAATACAGTAGAATATTCATGGTTGACCACCTGCCTACGTTGACTACCTCCTTAAGTTGACCTAATTTCCATTGACTGGACATGCACCACAAGTACATATCAATACACTAGGCCTATGTTCCTTATGTTGACCACTTCTGTGTGTTGGCCAGTTTGTCACAGTCGCTTGGGTGGTCAGCTTACAGAGGTTCTACTATAAAACAATTATAATAATATACTGTAATAAAAGTAAAATAAGGGCTATTTGAACACAGAACTGAGATACTATAACAATCAATCTATTAACTGAGAAGGCTACTGACTAATGAGTTTGGGCAGACAGCATTTACAGTGTGATTCAGCTGGACAAAAGGATAATTCACATCCTGGGTGGAACAGAGCAAGAGGGTGTGAGATTTCACCACACTATTCAGAAAGGCATGCAATTTGAAACTTATAATTATTTATTTCTAGAATTTTCCATCTAGTATTTTTCAGCCATTATTGACTGCAAGTGACTGAAACTGTGGAAAGCAAAACCACAGACAATAGAGGACTACTATTTACAAACAAGTATATGGAGACAGATACATAGAGCTACTAAGAATCAATTATTGCCCTTTTATGATTTCAGTCTCATAAAGAAAGTACATATTTAACAGATAATAACAAATATAAGTAAACATATGCTTTATCATTACAATTAATACAAACAACATGAAAACTTTAGTTTTGTTATTTCTCCAACAATAATAATAATTCCTTTGAGGGTAGAGAAAATCTGCTTCTTCACAACTCTTATCACGTAGTAGCAAACCATAAATATTTACTGAATACTGAGGTAATCAGCATGTAGATTGCCTATTGTTTGTAGTTATTCATGTATTTTAAATATCTTGGTATTTCCTAAAAGGTGTCATAAGTTTCAGAGAATAAATGTTAGTACCCACACAAAGGGGAGTGTTAACTTGAGAGTTGGAAAGAAGAAAAGCAATCCAAAGTTCCCTAAAACACGTATAGGATTATAATTTTTATGAATGAAAATTGTGAGTTACAAACTCTTCACAAATAGCTAAACAGATATTCAATTGCAATATATTTGGTATTCAAGTCAACATAATTGTAATTAGCAAGTCAGAAAGGCCATAGCTCTAATAATAGTTATTAATTTACGAGTAAATAATTGCTACCAGCTTAGGAGTAAATCTCAAATTTTTACTCCTTATTTCCTTTCTTTATCCATCTTGCACAAACCCTAAAGAGATGTGATTCTCTCTTATTGTCAATTATACATAGAATGGGAAATGTTTGTATTGCATACAGCGTTGGGAATAATTGTATTTAACTTACACTATTTAGAGATTTTGATCTCACAACTCTACTGCAAAGACTTTTGAGGTGAAAATCATGTATCCATTGGCCTTCCTGGGACTGCAATAGTTAATTCCTCAAACTAGAGCTTTTGAAGATTGAACCAGGGAGATTGAAGAAATCTCTTCCACGAAGAACTCCACTCCAGCAGCCTGGTTTATTTCTCATAGTATTCTACTCTGTTTAGACTGGAAAGCAGACATTCACTTGCTAAGAGGTTCATATAAACAATAGGTTAGTGTGGATATCAAATGCAGTCTCCAGCCTCTGTAGTCAGCCATGCCTCAATAGTTCAAAAATCACATAAAAAAAAAGACAGTGGGTTCAATACAAAAGCAAAGCTCAAGACTTACCTTGATAAAAACATTAATAAGAAATCTCCACCCCAGTCAAAGTTAAATTTCTGAATACTAACTAGTAATAGATTAAAGGAAATTATCATGAAGCACCATACTCTTTATATGCCTATGTAGACTTCGTGTGATAAATCATTTGCATTACCATAGATTACATACAATGTAATTGTTTGGCTGTATTGTCTAGAAATCCAGACTTCTAAATTGCAGCTGTAGGTACAGACTTAGAAAAATAAAAGAAGAAACATGAAGAAGACCTGTTTATTTTACTCTTGGGAGATAGCAAGTTTTGCCCATCTTTGAATGATCTTGGAGGCAAGACTTAAGGAAAGGAAATCATCTTCTATGTTCTCTTCAGATCAGAAAAAATTGTAGAGATGTGAACATTTGACGGGTGGGTGAGTAGTAGGACATATGGCACCCAGATTCCTATCTCGGCATTTATTCCCGACTTTCACTGAGCAGCTGGTGCCAACACCCTGAAACTGCTCACGAACTAAAAGCTTAATGACCACCTTCACATGATGCTTTGCACTCAGATGACAGTCTGCATCCCTGAGATGAGGCACCTGGTGGCAATAATTAGTTTTTGCTTTTTCTTGAAAGTTAAAATTGATGAAATGCCATTTGCTAGGTCCTATGTTAACTGTCTTACCTGAATTACATCCCTTATTCTTTTCCCCCGTGCTGTGAAATAAACCCTATGATTGTTTATGTTTTAGCATTGAAAAATAAGCCAGGGATTTAGAAAGGTTAAATACCTTGCCAGAGGTCACACGCTGTCTGGTAGTGGAACAGAGACTCAAAACCAGGTCTCAGAACATAAATTTGTTCTCTGAACTGCTATTTGCTCCAATTCTATATTTCCTTAAATCCCAGACAGGGTCTGCTGGATCCTGTTATTTTGTAAACATCAAGATAAGGTTCTGAGCCTCTGCCTTAAAGAGCAAGGGTGTGGCAGGACAAGTGAGATGGACTCAAGGAAACCATCTAACTGCCTGAGGTCTGCTTGCTGGCCTGCGAGGGACACTGTCAAACATCTCCCAACAGTAAGGCAGAAACAGGGGACAGAGATCCATGCTTCTGCTATCCAGACATGTACCTGATGTAGAACTGGCAAGAAGATGACTTTGAAAGAGTCTCTGACCCAAAACTCTTCCTACTCCACAAAGTACCAAATCCAGCTCATGGCTGTACCATACAAGTAAGAAATAAACAGCCCTGTAACTGTTCTCCATTTTTCCTGTCCCAAATTTATTCTACTGTAGGCTTGAGAGGGTTTCAGAGACAGGGAGAAGAAGCTTAAATAGAGAAAAGAGGAGGAAGAGGAAGAGGAGGAGGAGGAGGATCCTCGGTGAAGAAGGGAGGCTAAAGCTGATAGAGGGGAAGGTTAACTCAAAATGAAATTTGGTGCTTTGTTATTAAACAAGATAAATCAATTACTAAGTTGAGATTCTTCTTGGGCCCCCAAGTTACCGAAAGACTTTTTATTCCATAAAAGTGACATGAAACAAGCATGTGATTTATCCAGGATGACTTCCAGGGAGGGGTCATAAATAGCCTACCTGGAACATCTAGAGATACAGTAAAAATAGGGACTAAATTTAGATCAGTGCTCTGTCTTATTTGTCTTTGTTCATGCCTTATCATTTTTTCCTCTTGACCAAAAATAATTTATGTAAAACACTCACATTAGTGCCCAACAAATAGCAAGACCTGTATGTGTCTAAGTAGAATCTGTACTTTCAGTGTAAAGGCTTCGTATTTAATTCCTCAAAGAAAAAAACAAAGGCTTAAGTGATCTTTAAAAGCTATAACCAAGCATTATTTTTGGATGAAGAAATTTGTCATGCCCGAGGACATTCTAGTAGAGTCTAGAAAGCTGACTGCAGGGAATATTGCACAGCTGGTTGAGACAGATGACAGCTGAGCTCATTTGAGACTGTTAAGACTCTATCATTCACAACTCACAATGCTGGCTCAGAATCAAGTTAGTTGTTTTCTCTTAGGAAAATTTCTGAGATTGCACATTAAGGATGTCCTACTTAGGAGTGTACAAACAGGAGTCTGTACTTACTCGGGTCTCCTGCCAAACTGTTGAGCATTGGATTATTGACTTGCTGGGGAGAATGAATTGATCTAGAAAGAATGGATACTCCCTTTAAAAGACTTGTTTACTCTGTCTTTTAACAAGAAAGCAGCCTTACTTACTTCTTAGTGGTATGATTTGAGGATATGAGAGGTCTCTCTGGGAGGAATGGACGGCCATGCTAGCACATGAAATACGAGGATTAGAGGACCAGCACAGTGGAAGGCAGGAAACAGGATGTACAAACAGATGAGTGTGCAGGAAATTTGGAAAACTATACATTGGAAGCCCTTTATATCCAATGAAACCAAGATTGTTGGCTAGCTAGTTAACTGGAAGGATATATAAAATATATGTGAAAAATGTCAATTTTTCTTAAGTTATATAAATGTATCACTCAATAGCCTTGGAGTCAAAGACAAAGACTTTTTCCTTGAAGACAGGTATATTTATTGAGTTAATGGTCTGAATTAAAGGGTCCCTGCTATAGGCAGGAGCTAAAGCCAGGTTTCTCAGAAAGTTTTTCCATTCTCTACTAAGGGAACCTGAATTCTCCCCACAGTTGCCATTTGTGGGAGGTGGCAGTGAAAGGTTTTACAACAGGTAACATGAAAAAATTAGATTCTAAATTTTAGAAAAATTGATCTGCAATCCTAATGAGAATCGATTGGAAGGACAGAGTCCAGTATATAGTGTTCATGGGAATCTAAGTGAAAAACAGGAAGAAGGGCTGCAAGTAAAGACATGGAAAAATAATGTATGTTGCAAAAATAAAGGAGTAGGAATGGAGGGGAGCCAGTGTCAGGTTGCCTTGGGGTGGGTGAAAGACAGTAAGACTTGGTGTCTGCGTGTCTACGTGCATATTCACTAGGTGGGAATATTGATGGGGGTGCTAATGCAGGGAGTGAACAGGAAATGACTATTGTTTTAATTTTACTTTTCTATTGATGCACTGAGTTGGAGATAAATGAGCCACTTAAGTAGAGATGATCTACATAAGAGACAGACCAGACTTAGGGCAATGAGATTGATTTCAAATTTCTATGCATTTGTACTAGTGGGACTCACGATATACTGGCAATTTTATCCAAGCCTGTTTGCCTGAATAACTGGAAGGTGTGAACCTACTACCTGCCTTTTGAACCACAACTGCATGCTGCAGACATGAGCAGCACAAATTACATCACCCAACTTCACAATTGTTGCTTTCTAAGAGGACTTAGCTGTAATATTTGGAGTAGAAAGTTAGCACATATTATAATTTTTGGCTTCGCCTAAGTGTCTACAAAACTTCTCTTCCTTAAGGAGTTGAGAAAATATTTGACATCTGTTTGATGAAATTCCTGTGGACGCTGTCTGGATGGCAATCTGCTCTCCTGTATAATGTTATCTTTATAACAGGCATGGTTTAGTAAAGAAAAAACAAAAAAACTAAGAAACTGATTAATGTGGGAGGAGGGCATTTGTAGATATAGGTGCCCTGGAAGAGATCATAAGTTCTGAAATATGGGAGCTCAAAGCTCTTCCAAGTCTCAGAGATTTAATTTCCCCCAGCACTTCTTCAGGGGAAGTCAAGTTAATATGCTCTTATTCAAACAGCAGAAATAAAGCAGCTGCCAGGTCTTCAAATTGCTTTTTCTTCTTCTTTTCCAACATTAATTACTGAAAAAAAAAAATCCCAGCTTCTCCATGAGTCAACATTGCATTAGATACAAAAACTGAAGTTTAAAATGACTAATTCTAAGTCAAGACAATCTTAAGGGTTTGGGGAGGAGGTGAATGCCTCATCTGAATAATGGCATTGTTGGTTAACCACAAAGAATGTTCCAAAAGTAGCTCTGAATGTAAGAGCAGGAGTTAATAAATGTTTGTGGTTAAAAGACTAAGTGCTCTTGTGTCATTTGATGCTTTTGAAAATCTCTGTTATTATTTTACTCTGTCTGTATACCAACTAATTAAGCAAGAACTTTTGGCCCAGCTGACGTTGTTTCTATGTACAAAGAAAAAAGAACACAGGGATGAAGCTCCAATTAAATGTTTCTGCTTTCTAATTTCTGTAATTTTTTCGAAGGGGCAGGATATATCACAGTCTGCCTTATACCTGGTGGCTATTTATAACCATTTTTAAAATAGAAGCTTACTGCTGACTTTCTCAGAGAATACCTTCATAAAGCAGTCATGACCCCACCATAGACATAAAAATGAAATTGGTGATCATTATTTGAAGGATGCAATTGATTGTGTGCTTTCTTGGACAAGCATAGGCAAGGCTTGCACAAAAATTCTAAATTAGCCCTAGGGTTCAAACCCTGATCCCCACGCCAGCTAGCTCCTGTTCCTTCCTCCTGCTATGCTAGAGAAATGAGTAGTTAAGAGTATACATTTCAGAGCTTCCAAAACATCATTATGTGCATTGGCTTAAATGATTTTTAACCTTTGTAACCTTTAAAAAAATTTTTTTATTGTTTCTGGTTAATTGAGTGTACAAAGAATTAGATTATAATGTTTGCATTTGTTAGGTAAAGTCCCTCTTAAAATTGTGCCCCGCTCCCTAAAGGTGTGCCATACATCCTAACATTGTGTCCATTAAGTGGGAGCACACCCATCCCTGTCCCACCTCTCCTTTCCCCGCTCCCTCATACCCCCTGCCGCCCACCTTGAATTGATTTGAGTTTTTCTTCATGTGGGTATTAGATCGTCTATTGGCACTGCTAAGGACAGAACAAGTAAAGCAAAAAGACAACCTTCAGAAAGGGAAAAGAGATTTGCAGTGTATAAATATGACAAAGGGTTGATAACTAGAATCCACGGAGAGCTCAAATTAATCAACAAAAAAAGAGCAAACAATCCCCTCTACCACTGGGCAAGAGATATGAACAGAACCTTCTCTGATGAAGACAGATGAATGGCTAACAAAACATTTGAAAAACTGCTCATTGTCCCTGATCACCAGAGAGATGGAAATCAAAACCACCCTGAAGTGTCACCTATCCCAGGATAGCCCACATCACAAAGTCTCAAGCTGCAGATGCGGAAGGTCACGTAGACCTAAAATGACCAGACCAGCTGTTACTTGGTCCAGTAACACCTGGTCTGGGTATTTTAGGTCTACATGACCTTCACCACCTCTCTACCATTCTTACCATTTCTTTTCTTAATTAATTGGTATACAGACATATTTAGAATTTTTATGCAAGACTTTGCCTACGCTTGTCCAAGAAAGTACACAATCAATTACATCCTGCAGATGCTGACCCTTTGTCGGATTCATACCCTGCAAATATCTTTTCCCTTTCTGAAGGTTGTCTTTTTGCTTTACTTGTTCTGTCCTTAGCTGTGCCAGTAGACGATCTAATACTCACATGAGAGAAAAACTCAAATGATTCTTGAGTTTGAGTTCAAATAATTCTTCTTTACAAATAGTTTCATAGTTTCAAGATTCCTTTCTCTAGATCTGTGGGAAAAAGTGGATGTGGCCGTGGAATTGAGAGTTTTTAAACATGTCACTTAATTTTTCTAGATTTCTATTTTCTTGGACTACAAAATGAAGAGACAGACTCCAATCGAGGGTTTGAAACACAACTAGATTAGGGTCACAGATGCTTTGTTTGTGTACTAACAAAAATGAATCAGGGTGGTTTCCGTGAGGAAATGTGCTTGCTGTGGGGACCCACGTCCCCTCCCTTCTGAGAGCACATGTGGTGAGAATAAGACGGAGTTGGTCCATCTAGTGCTGACAGGGCACGGCTGGTCTGGTCGGTTTAAGTCCTGCCTGATCTTCACCCCCTGTCTCCCATTCTTACTGTTTTGTAAATTTAGCTCCCACCCTAAAGAAGCCTATCTTGAATAGTTTAGATGGATTGATTTGGGAGATTAACTTTCAAATTGGAATATTATTTTGGATCATGAGTTATACTGATTATTATTTACTATGAATCATGAGTTTGGATGATTATTATTTAAGATAAGGGTTAACATGGGCTTCACTTTGAACTCAAATGGATAAAGCTGTAATATTAGAAATGGAAAATCAGAACAGTCTTAGAGAGGTTACTCTCACTGTTCTTCAGAATTCCAGCCTTTTGACAGCTTGGTGGACACATCCTGTCTTTGCATTTTGGCTGACAGTGACAGGCAGCTGGATCCTCTTTGTCCAGTAACACCTAGTCTGGTCAATTTAGGTCTACATGACCTTCACCCTCCCTCCCATTCTTACTGTTTTATAAATTTCACAACCACCCTAAAGATGCCCATTTTGAGTAGTTTAGGAGAATTGATTTAGAAAATTAACTTTTGAATTGGAAATATTGTAATAAGTCATTAAGATATGCTGAGTATTATTTAAAATAAGGGTTAATGTGGTCTTTGCTTTCAATTTTTAATCACAGGATAAAACTGTGATTTTGGATATGGAAGAACACAACAGTCTTGCACAGGCAACTCTCACTGTTCTCTGTAATTGCTGGTCTTCTTACAAATGAAGTTTGGTGGACCTATCCCCGTCTCTGCATGTTGGTTGCTGGTGTCTGGACCCTCTTCATCTGGTATCATTCTCACCATGTCATAATAGGATGTGTTTATTTTACACAGGTGATGCTAAAGTTGTGTGAATGTGTGATCTCCAGACTGTGACTGTTGAGTTTCTTTTCAGCTCTATGATTTTTATATTATAGAACAGGAACTAAGGCATTAGGTTACTACCATTATTATTATTATCATTATCCCCTTTTCATGAGACTCTGACCCCGTAGAGTAGCTGTAGTTCTGTCCTCCAAGTTAAAGATGGGATTTGAGCAATCTGTGCTCAAGTCTTCCTCCTCCCCTGCATTAACAAGAACATTATCAACTGTTCCATACCCAGTGGGATTCAAGGATTCACTTGGGAATATGAGCCAGGGAGGTTCCTAGCAATTGCTAGGAACAGCAATTGCTCTAAATGTTTGGATCCAACCCAGTTTTTACTTGATCCTGTTGCTTAGGTGCATTTGGTATGCTACATTTGGTATGCTACATCACTCTAAGAGATGGGAATAGAAAAAACCTAAGTCCAAGTCACTCCTATTTTACTTGGAGGGTTTGATAAAGTCAACCAAGCCACTGTGTTCACAAGATTTTCCTCTGAATATAAGTACACATGAGAAAGGGAGGATAATAGTTCCATCTGACAGATGAGAGAAGTAGGGGGGAGAAGACCAGGACTAGATATACATTGATCTATGGGCAATGCTAGCTGGCTATGAGTATGATTCAACATGAATTGTGGATGAAAAACAGATGAAAGACTGGGTACTAGAAATTAACATCACCTATGTACCTTGTACAAAATAAAATACCTTTGAAAGGAGGACTGGGATAGTGCCCCTTATTTCTTAATGAGAGTAAGTTTATATTATTTTATCCAAATCTTTTGTTTTTAAGTGAAATACATATATATTCCCATACCTTTTGTCTCCACAGAGCTTTAGCTCTATGGCAGAGTTCTGTGTACATAGGGAATTCAATTAAGCAAATGAATAAAATAAAAATTAAGAGAAATAAGGAAAGAAAAAGGAATGGGATAGACAGAATAGGTAGGTAAACATTTCCATTCCGGACTTGTATATTTTCTTCCTGATTTCATTCATAGATCAATTTCCATTCGGAGCTTTGATGAGTCAGTGTACCTAAGTAGGGTGTTAACCAGCCTAAAACAGTGTTTTGATCATGCCAAATACACAATGCATATTGGAACATTGTTTTTGTTTTTAAAATTTGTTTACTGGCACTAAACTCAGCAATTTACATGCTTTATTGCATTTAAGGAAAACATGCTCATATTATTTTGAGTATTGTCATTATTTTATATACACATAAGGAAACTAAGTCATAGCAAACCTAGGAAATTTTTCATAAGTCCCAAAGCTAGAATTGCACTGTTACTCTCTGCTAGTCTATTTCTAACCTTTGCTTATCTCTGGCGAAATGCCTACAGTGGTCACCTTTGGCCATATTAGAATGAAAAGAATTATTTAATGATTGATGTATTTCCATGTTAATGTTCTGGAATATACTGAGGAGGTAGCATGCACATGCCTTGTTTATAGGATATGTACAGATAATAAATAATTTGTGCCTGCCTTCTGTTATGTAATCATAATTTCTTTTTTGGGGGGAGTGGGGGACACCATACTCTGGTTTTATAGATCGATTGACACATTTTCATCAAACTGGTTAACATAGCCTTCCTGGCATTTTCTTAGCTATTGTGTCAAGACATTTATATTCTACATTTACTAAGTTTCACATGTGCCATTGTAAGATGCGCCGCAGGTATAATCCCACCAATCACCCTCCCTCTGCCCATCCTCCCCCCCACCCCCCACTGCTCTGCCCCTTCCCCCTATTATTAGGTTATAACTGGGTTATAGCTTTCATGTGAAAGCCATAAATTAGTTTCATAGTAGGGCTGAGTACATTGGATACTTTTTCTTCCATTCTTGAGATACTTTACTAAGAATATGTTCCAGCTCCATCCATGTAAACATGAAAGAG
>CAUYPK010068439.1:0-13444 GCA_963574355.1 Loris lydekkerianus | reverse complement strand
GTTTGCAGTCTCACTGCTGCTTGTACTCACGGTTGCCGGCGTGATTAGGTTGATCGAACACACGCAGCCACTTGCCAGTTTTCCACTGTTTTTGTCTTCCTCCTGGGGTCCAGAAGTTCCTTGCTGGCTCTCTGTGTCCTCAAAGGGATGATTGTAGGCAGGTCCCACCAGCCAGAGATGTCTGGAGTCTTGTCTCCCCAGATTCGCCAGGCCCAGTTACAGGGAAGCTGTTACTCAGCCGCCATCTTTAATCGGAGTCCCCATTTTCCTTCTCTTAGGTGACTATTTGATACTTTATTATTTTTTACTTTAAACATCTAATACTCTGCACCTCATTCCTAGCTGAAGGCTGAACGCTCAATGAAAATTGCTTTCACTCCCCGTCACCAGATATGCCTACACCTTTGCTCCTGTGTCCTGCTTTCCCTCCAGTTTCCAAAGGGGAACTGTCCTTCCTTCTCCCCATAGCCAGCCACTTCGCTGGCCCTGGATCCTTCATTCCTGCTTACTTACTGGCATTCTGTGCCACTGCCGTATCCCATGTCTAACCCATGCCGTCAACTTTTCCTTTGCTATGGATTGTTCCCAGCAGCGTATGCACACAGAATAACAGTTTTCATCCTTTAAAGAAAACCCTTCCTTGACTTTATTGCACCCTCCTGCTCCCTCTCCATTTCTCTGCTCCTCTTCATGGTAAAATTCCTGGAAAATGTTGTCATGCTTGTTATGGCCATTTCTTCTCCTCAGCTTCTCTTTAAAAAGTGTCCTTTACTCACTGCTTTCTCCCCGAATCTTTACTGAAACTGTTCTCATGGCAGTCACCCTACCTCCGGCTTGCTAAAGTATTTGTGTTCATCTCATTCAGCGTCTCAGCAGCCCCAGAACTCTTCACTGCCTTCAGGAACGCTGAGATATCCGAGCTTTCCTTCTGTCTCAAAGGTAAAGCTCAACTTAGCTCTCTTTACTGACTTCTCTATTTTCTAATTCTTATTCTCCCTCTAGATGATTTCATCCAACCACTTGTCATTAAATAAAAATCTACACACTAAAGACTCATAAATTTATAAGTCCAGCTGCAATTTCTTCACTGGGTTTCAGACTTTATCTTCAATTGTCCATTTGATTCCACATTGATGTCTCATAGGTACCGCAAATATGAATGTGGCATGTCAAAGGAGCTTGGGATTTTGCCTTTCTGCCCGATCTCTAGTTTTTTCTTTAGTTAATGTTTCTATATTTCCCCAGGAGCCCAAGCCTAAGAGTCGCTTCTCCTCCTATATTTAATGATTTCCAAGTCCTGCTGTCACATCCTCCCTCTCACAGTCTGTCTCTTCCTGGCGTCTGCTCCCCACCTGCACTGCTAACACCCCTGTCCAAGCCTCCTTCTTGTCATTCTTGGCTCATCAGAATCTTTTCTGTATCCTTTCTCTGCTCTCGCTCTTGCCTTGTGCAGAGGGATAGTTTAAAATTGTGAACAGGACCTTATCATTCTCCTGCTTGTAATTCTTCAGCATTGTGGTTATGGTATTTGAAGATGATGCAGGACTCTAAATGGTCTTGGTTTACGTCTAAGGTTTGGCGAAAGAATACACATTTTATACATTTATGTTTTAAATTATATGTTTAATGTGTATACACCATTTTTGTGAATCTGCTCTTAACAATTGTTTTTATTTACTAATTTATTAGTAAATTTATTATATTTATTTACTAATAAATATAGATTAACTTAAAGAAGAGGATTTTTACTATATGTTATATATATCCAACTGGATTGAGAGAAGACCATTTCTCTATCCAATCATTTGATTGATTTCTTTGAAAGTGGCCACAAAAGATTTCATTGTATATATGTGTGTGACATGATTGGGCCTTTTTCTATTGTTGGATATTTTGGCAATTTCTATATTTTACTGTGAAAAATAGGGAGATTATGAAAATCTTTGCTTGTAAGTTGTTGCCAGTATATACAATTAGTAAGTAAAAAATCATATAAATGTTAAAGTCTTCTAATGTGTTTTTGGTTTGATTGTTTTGTTTTTTACCATCTTCCTGGATTCTATCCACTCTCATGCCAGTGCTCTTTGAAAAGAAGGCAATGATGTGATGAACAACTCTATTTTAAAGACTTATGTAGGATCCTGGGAGCAAAAAAAGGACTGTGACTTATAGCCTCATTACGTTGGTGAATGTGGTGAATGATAAAGTGTGGGACAGAGAAGCACGTGTGGGTCCATGCACTGAATCAGGAGCATCACCAGTGTAGTTCAGTCTTACCACTTGGGATCCAGGGAGACACATGTATGTGGCTGGGCAATGTGGGGAAAGTGATTGGTGTCTGTTGTCCATCAGGAAGATTATTCAGAAATGCGTCAGATCTCTGGTCTTCCTTCACTGTATAGAACTTGAGAATGCATTTGGCAAGATGAGATGAGTGAGGCTAAGTTGCTCTAACTGTAAATGCCCTTGCTGGGCAGAGCAGGAGAGAGAGGAGAGGCAAGCTGGTGTAGAAAAGGCCATTAAGACACAATGGGGCAGCTGCCACATTTGGGAAGTTGTGGGAGAGATGGAGAAAGCAGATTTTATTTTTCTGTAAACTCATGGATATTTCTAAGAGCTTCAGTAAAGATCTAAACTGCCTTAATTGTTTTTCAGCTGCCAGTCTCTTATTCAGATAAGGCTCAATGCTGTGGCTTGCTTCCAGGCAAAGTGTGCATTCGCCTGGATTAATGTGGGATACCATTATGACCACAAATGTTTATCCTGGCAACTTCGCAAATTTGAGGGGGGCAGAAACTCAAGCAGTGGCTTTTCTGTTATTGTCATTGGAATTTGACTGTATCTAGCAAAATATAGTTATTATATAATTTCTGAAATTTAAAAACTGTTTAAAGACCTATATAGAGAGATCTAAAAGTCTATTCTGTAATTTCAATTAACATTGTATCACAAGCTACACTATTTTTTCAATTCAACATTTTGTGTATTCTGATGAATATATACATTTATGAATGCCAAGTAAAATAATAGCAATTTCATACCAGGTTTTAATTAAAAGTCAGCTAATGACATGCCATTCAGAATTACGACCAATTTGACCAGGTAGAATTCAAAGCTAGAAGAAAAAGTTTAATGTGTACAGGAAAAATGGTCACAGTATATACCCAGACTGTTAGCCAAATAATTTATTATTTTAGAAATGATTACAATGAATTATGGGTTTTTTAAAAAAAGTATCTTGACAAATGCCTATTTAATATGCTACGAGAGGAATAAGACTTTTAAGTAGGAACTTTTTTATTAAGTAAATGATACAAGTGCTTCAAGGTTTTATAATAAATTAACAAGAAAAAATAGGAATTTTGGAATTTCTTGAATATATCCTGTTTACTATGCCTTGGTGACACTATATGGGTCTGAAACAGTGTGACTCATATAAGCCCAAGGCATGATTAGAGTCTTAAATACCAAATTGCAGACCAGGTGACTTGTTTTTTCCAAGATGCAAATATAGAGGGCTTGGCCCTGGAACCTCCATCACCTGTGCTTCTAAACAGTCTAAATGAGCCGTGAGGAGTCTGCTTTTAATACCTTGGAACAACTGGTTTCTGAAATGTCATCATTGGAGATCTTACTGTGTCACTTAATGTGAAATAAAACATGAAGGGGTTTCAGGGGAAACTCGCCTGTTGTGGGATATGACAGCAGCTTAGCTGGGCCGTGCCGTAGGTGAAGGCCTGGGCCCTGTGTGGTGCAACTTGTCATGTTCCTCTATCTTGTCTGCCACTTTTGATCTTTTCCTTCCCCCTCAGAAATTTATCCTCCTGAATTCGCATCTGATTAAACTCAACAGATATTTATTATTGCTTTAAATTCTGTTTGGAAAATAACAGAATATTAAACTTATCAATTTAAGAGTAGACATGAGTAAGCATTTTACTATCCACATATATCTCATAACATCATATTGTATATTTTAAATATACTCAATGACATTTATTTTGTAAATAGATAATGACATAATAGTAACTGTAAAGAGAATTTTAAAAAGGTAGACATGCAATTCTATAGAGGACATTAACAAAATAAGATGCTTGGGACAGCCATCAAAGAATGCACAAATTAATTAGGAGACAAGATTTAGAAACATAAAACAGTCAAATAACAAAGTAAAATTTTATACTATTGATTGGGGTAATGAATGTTACATGTGAATATTATTTATAGGAATCTAGAGGCAGAAGAATATGTTTAGTTAGAAAATGTTGATATTGAATGGGGAGCTCAGGCTTGAGCAGAATTTCTATCAATAAAGTGGAAAAAGAGAGGCTTTGTAGAGAGGGGACAGGACAGGAGTTTCTTCCTCTTGGGTGCACAGTAGCAACAGCTAACGATGGAAACTTGTTCATGTTTAAGGTGCTTCTAAAATGATATTAGGGCAGATGTTGTTATGTCACTGAGTTGTTTGTTTTTTTTTAACCCAATAGTAATCTTCAAGGTAGGAATGTCATGCCAGAAGAAAAGATAGCCAAAATAATGTGAAGAGCTGTTTCCTGACAGTCATGAGGTCTGAGCTGCAGTCCTTGGATCGTCACTTCACTTTTGTTAAAGTGATTTAAGGTGAGTCATTTTATTTCCCCTCAATTATAAACTGCAGTGGTTGGGCAGTATAGTCTTTGAGGTCTCTTCCAACTCCAGAATTCTATGAGTTGACCCTGTAGTAGGCTCAAGAAAGACGTTTCTGGACAGGAGGACCTTTAGGCAACTCTTAATTCATGCTGTCCCAGTGACCTATCCCCTAGAGATAGGGACTGTTCATCTTGCACTCAAGAAAGATAGTGGAGGTCCTGTCGGTGCCAATGTATTTTGCCACTTCGTGCTAACTAGACTGCTAAGTTTAGAAAGCTGATCTAAGAGATTTCCCTTTCGGTTACTCTGCAAGAAGAATGAGGTCACTTTTATTCTTTTATAAGGGAACCCTTTGAGAGCAAAACAGCTTTAATGTTTCATAGGGTCAAACAATTTTGAACAGCCTGGAGTGCATTATTCTTATCATGGCTTAGCAGGTGTCCCTGGGCCAGAAGATTCTCTAAATATTTAATGTGAAACTCATAAGGATTTGTCTGTCTCTTCCTCCTGGACCAGTTGCATCCTAAGTATTTGTTCAGAAATATACATGTATTCAAATTTATAAAAACTTCATAATCTAAATTTGGTTCTGTTGTCAGCATCAGCTAACATTTATTGAGCACCCATTGTTTGTTCTGGCATTGTGCTATCCATTAGGGCACTCTTCATATTAAGGTCTTTTGTTCTCAAGGACACCACAATTATCCTGTGAAGGTTAGAAATAGAAACTGAAAATGTAGGATAATAGTAACACCCAATAATATGATAGGTCATTATAAGATTTATATTTTTACCATCATTTGATATACTGTATTTATCTATACACATACAATTATCTTATATATTAATTTTCTTCTCCTGTTATTTAAATGTAGCAGATGTAATCAATTTGGATATCAAACAGCTGTGTTATGCACCTCTCTATAAAATGTTATTCTAGAATTTGGAATATATCTAAAAATATTCAGAAGTTAATATGTCACCATTAATCTGTTATATAAATGACAGCCTCGCAGAAATGAAAGCAAACTAAATGAATTGTGTGATGTAGAAGCCCCCAATTAGTCCCTAACTCTGCATCTAACCTAGAAGGACTTCCTGGAGGCAGCACATCATAGTAAGCCCAGGGTAATTTTTCTTGCATTTGTCTTCGTGTTGCCATGCAAAGTGCAGTGTTGGGAAGAAATTGCTTCCATCAGAACCAAAAAAAACCATCTAAGATTCTGCTGCTTTCTCAGTTGAAGGTACAATAAGGAAATAAATTACTTCTCTATTCTCTGTATATGTAAGATGTAATCATATAGCACAAAGATTATTTTTATTTTTATTTTTATTGCAGTTTTTGGCCAGAGCCGGATTTGAACCCACCACCTCCAGTATATGGGGCCAGCCCCAAAGACTATTTTTAAAATTAATGACACTACAACTTTACAAATGACTATCCATCTCTGTCACTTTAATAAAGTTGTTCTTTATTATGATGAGTATTTATGATGAGTATTCCACCAACCAAATCAAGTTGCCTTTTATTTTTCATAGTTCTTAGCGTCAGTGAAATCACTCTCTTTGAGACTCTCCATACTATTGGCCATTTTTTCTTTTTAAAACAAAACTTTCCTATTGTTGTTAAAATAAAAAAAACAACAGAAAATATAGCTGAGAAAAATTAAAAAAGGAAAGTCACTCATAATGTTACCATTCAGAGAGAGCTACTCTCAACAATATAGTATATAGCCCAGTCTTTTTTTTCCCCAAAGAATATATATTATTGAGAAGATGGTATTGTGTTATGGTTTTAAAACTATTTTTCTCACTTGGTAATATGTTCTATACCATTTTCCATGATATCGAAGATTTGAAATAGGTATAACTTGAAGTCAGATCTGTGCAAAGAAATGAAAATATTTTGTAACTGTATACGTTTTTCTAGATTTTTTTGGAGAGGGGCTCAACCTCAGCAGTGAAATATTTAATGAATCTTCAGGTTATTATTCTCTTCTAATTAGGGAACCTGTGAAAGTTAGGTGCAGAATGAGTGGTGAAGAGCATAACTATCTGATGCATAGATTCTTTTTTCTTTTTTCTTTTTTTCCTCCTGATACTTGTGCCTGGTTTTGTCCCTGGGGATGCTGGCTGCAGCCACAGCACAGGGTCTGTAGGGAAGGGGAGGCCCCCACTGAGATCCAGATAGAATGGTTCTTTTCCTTTTGCTGTCCCTGCACACTGCTGTGATTCTGACACTGATGAGCTCCTGGGATCCTGGAGCACAGGACAGTATCTAAGCGAGCCTGTCTGGGCCCCTGCGTGCCTGCAGAGTACCATAGTGGCTACTTTGTCTCCTCCCACCTCAGGACATTGTCCACTTCAAGACATGCCATTTGAGATCCCCTTGCTGCGGGGTAGTCTTTTGAGGCTGGATGGCTAGAAGATGCATCTCAGTACAGCCAATCTCCAGTAGCTGCTCTGGATGAACAAAAATCCACACATTTCACCCTGCTGTGCATTTCTGCCATCTCTTGGGATCAACTCCTAGGTTCTCCAGCTTCATGGAGAAAATACTAGAGTGTGGGGCTGGGATAAGAGCTAAGGGCAACATTTGTATCCATATGATTACCAGATTAGTTCTCCATTTTCTTCCTCTATCACCATCTTTCCTCCACCTCACCATATTTTATCTCTTCTCTTTAACAAGATTTGTAAACCAATTTCATCTCTTTGTGGTACCAGAGCAATAGACAAATTGGACTGTAGGGTAGGACCCTCTTTGAAGTTAGCATTCTCAGTTGTCCACAGTGGATGTCTTAGCAGAAATGAAAAGAGAATCTATCCTTGTTTCACTCTGTAGGAACAAAGAAATATTTGTGTGATTTATTTTTCATAATCTTGCTGTGAATTGCTGAGTGGTGTTCTTGTTTATGTTTGTGCCATAACTTACTTTACAAATTCTTCCTTTTCACTTACTATGTTCCCTGTCCCCCCCCCTTTTTTTTATTATAAGCAAAAAGAAAATTTTTTATTGCTAGGTTTTTAAGTTCTTGAAGTCATATCTCCCTCTATTTTTTAAAATGATCTTTCTAATCCTACACAACTCCTTACTCTTTATAAGTGCTTCCTTGTTTTTCTCTTTTGACCACAAAACTGGATCTTGATCTTTCTTTAACTTCCTGCCATTGTGCTGTCTACTATAAGAATCTCATCTAGACTCATAGCTTCAATATTCACTTCTATTTATAGGACTTCTGAATTTTTATCTCTAGTCTTGGGTACTTTTCTAAGTTCTAGTTCCACATTTAAAACAACTTGCTGATGGGGGGGTAGGTTTATGGTGTGTAACACACCTTTTGGGGGCGGGACACAATTATAAGAGGGAGTTGACCTAACAAATGCAATCATTGTAACCTGGCAGTGGAGGCCAT
Source organism: Loris lydekkerianus (assembly GCA_963574355.1). NCBI lineage: Eukaryota > Metazoa > Chordata > Mammalia > Primates > Lorisidae > Loris > Loris lydekkerianus. The sequence goes on along the minus strand of CAUYPK010068439.1, from coordinate 5,399 downwards.
GTTGGAGAATGGGGAGGGGGTAGGGTTCTTGCCAGGAACTTCTAGAGTTCTGAGACTTTCTAGGTCCTCACTATTGGAATGGTAATGATGGGTGAGGTACATACTCAGCATAATCAGAATGATTTCTCAGGCTTTCTTGTGATTTCTGCTGATGGAGATGACTGGTATGGAGGGCAGGAAGGAAGACTATCCTGCATTTATAAAAATTTCTCATATTCAGCTACACTGATATTTTTTATATAACTTTATTATGATTTTAAGGCATTGTAACTTATAATGATGTTAAAAGTGATCTTTTGTCTTTTCAAAGACCTCTCCAATGGGCTATTGGAAATGCAATATTACTTTATGAATTCAATTATTTAAGAAAGCTGTTAAAATTTCACTGGTTCTAATAAAAATAAAATATAGCATCTATAATGAACATTTGTTGAGAATGATGGTGATTTACAATGGGAATTAGGTAAGAATAAGGTTTATGGTCCTTGTGTCTTAATCTATAACATTGTGGTTACTTTATTGTGATGAGTTGGCATAATCTTCAAGGAGGCATTATTGCTTCCATTTTATAGATAAAGACTGTTATTCAAAGAAGTTAAATTCATTAAAATCAAGATTTGAACCTAACTTTGTTGTGGTCTAGGCCCTTTCAATTGGGCATATGTTCATGCTTGCACAGTATTTTCAGATAAATTACCTCATTTATATAGATAACAATTTAGTTTAGTCTTGTTCTTCCTTAAAGCTCTTCAGAACATCAGGGTTTATTTCAACCTACAAAACTTGCTCCAAATGCATGTTAATTAGAGTCATCTCTTACTGATCCTTGGAATCCACTTGTCCTTGTTGTTCTACATATGAGCTGATTAAAGGAATATAAACTCCTGTCCTGTAAAATGCTCAGGTTTTTTTCTAAAAACACTACCATGAGAACTCAATAAAAAGATATTTGAAATTAAAAACACAGAAAGTAAAACTTGGGATTTTGGGCATGATTTTATTAAGTTGGTCTTGATTTTTTAAGTAACATTTTCGTATTTGATATACATCAGAAAATAACGCATGCAATGTACATGTAAACTATGAAGCAAATTAACAAAACAGAAAATCCCAGCCTACACCCCCAACTGTGTACTGGATACTGCTGAAGCTTCCTTAGGGCTCCTCTCAATCCCAACCGCCTGCCTTTTAAAGAGAGGAAAACATTATCCCTCATTGGTGTTCATCATTTTCTTAACGTTACAGAAACAATGCAACAATGCATCCTTAGACCAATATATTAATTTTTTTCATATCTTTAAACTAAAATAAAAGGTACTATATAGTATCTGGTCTTATGTATCTTCTGTTTTTGTTTTTTTTTTCCAACATTATTTTTCTTAGACTTTTCTGGGTGATTGAAGGTTCATTTATTTTTACTGCTGTATAATAGAGTATATGAATATAAGACAAGTTATTTGTTCTTCTCTGATCGATAGATATTTGGATTGTGTCCAGTTTTGCCAACACTACATATTGTACACATTTTTCCTGATGTACTTGTCTGAGACATTCTCTAAAGTACATACATAAGCAGGAGTAAATTTTCTAGGTTCTGGAGTGTACCTGCATTCAAATTCAAGATTATTTCCCAAAAAGATCGGGCCAATTTATACTGCCTCTGGCAGTTTATTAACAGACCCATTCTTCTAGATACTGACCAACACTGTGATGTCTTCTACTGCGAAATACCCACTTGGTGGTAATGTAATCATTTTGCTGATTTTTAATGGTGTGATTACTGCTTTCTGTGTTTTGTTTAAGAAATAATTTATAACTTTGAAATAACGAAGGTATTTAGGTCATGAAGATAGACTGTTATATTTTCTCCTAAAATTTTTAAAGCTTTATTGTTGACATTTAAATATCGAAGCTATCTGAAAGGGATTTGTTTGTATATGGTGGGAGATTGAGATCCAGTATTATTTTCCTCTCCTAGACAGCCAGTGTTTTCAGTGATATTTAATTAAACAGTTCATTTTTTACATAATAAACTGTACTGCTACCTCTTTTATAAGTCAAATACATGGTATTCACTTACATGTGTCTCTTTCTGATCTTCTGTTCCTTTGGTTCATTTATCCTTGTGCCATAATCACACTATCATAATAAAAAGTATAATTTTATAAGACATGGTAGCTGGCACAGAAAGTTTTTCTATGTTGTTCTTCTTGTCGGTTTTGAGGCTCATTCTGTGTGAATTTTAGAATCAGTTTTGTTAAGTTCATTATAAAAGTATTAGAGTTTTTATTAGACTTGCACTGCCAAATTTTATTGCATTGTCAGCTTTGCAATGTCAGTTCTTGGAATTTTGTCATCTGAGCTTAGTGTTCCAATTTATTGGTATAAACATTTGCATTGTATTCTTGTCATCTTTTTAATTACTATTGTATCTGTGGCAAATTCTCCTTTTCATTTCTAATACGGTGTTTTTCTGTTTTTATCAATCATCTCATTGAAGCTTGTCTATTTTAATAGTATCAAATGACCACTTTTAAAACTATTTACTTGTTTAAATAAATTCATACTTCCAAAAAACTTGCAATAAAAACACAGGGAACATTTGCTTTATCATTTTTTACCCCTTTTTGCCCACCAAACACACACACAGACACGTATGATTTATTTTTTTCTGAACCACTTGAAGAAAGGTTGCATATATCACGTCCCTTTAATTTTTGATATATCAGCGTGACTTTCCTAGGAAAAAAGATACTCTTACATGACCACAGTAGAGTTATTCAATTCAGGAGATTGGATATAATAATAATACTTTCAATCTGCAGGCCACCTTCCATCTTGTAGGGCTTCACATTTGACTATTATATTTTTAATTTGATAATTTCTATTGTGTTCTTTTTCAAAACTATTTGGTGATGACTATTTTTTAACAACAGATTTATTAAGGTATAATTTTCAAACTATAAAATTTACCCAATGAGATTGTGTAGTTTGATGATTTTTGGGAACTCTATACTGCTGTGCCACCATCGCCAAATTCCAATTTTGGAACATTTCAGTTAGCTCAAATTTTCCTCATGTCCATCTAGAGTCAGTCCTCATTCCCACCCTTTTTACTTTGTCTTTATAGTTTTGCCTTTCCTAGAAATTTCTTAAGAACAGAATAGTACAATGTGTAGTGTTTTGTATTTGGCTTTTTTATTGTAGCCCGTTTTTGAGGTTCCTCTGTATTGTTGCACACAACAGTAGTTTGTTCCCTGTTAATGCTCAGTAACAGTCCATTGTTTGGAGGTACCACACTTCCTTTATCCATTCATCAGTTGGACATTTGGATGGTTCCCAGTTTTTGGTAATTATTAATACTTCTCATATGAATATTCATGTATAAGCCTTTATGTGGGTATAAATTTCTGTTCCTCTTTAGTATATAAGTAGGTGTGATTGGTGAGTTATATGGTGAGTTTATGTTTAGCTTTTCTTATAAATTGTCAAACAACTTTGTAAAGTAGCTGTACTATTTTACATTTCCATTAGTAATATACATATGATAGCAATACATAAGTGTTTTAGTTCTTCTTCATCCTTGCTAATACTTAATGTTGTTTGTTTTGTAATTTTAGCTGTTCTAGTGGTAGTGCAGTTGTATCTCATTGTGGTTTAAACTTGAATTTCTCTAATGACTGATTATGTTCAGCATCTTTTTATGTTTTTATTCATCATTAATATATCTTTAAGTGTCTGTTTAAATCTTTTCCTTCATTTTAAAAACTTGGATTATTTGCTTTTTTATTGTTAGGTAGTAAGAATTATTTTTATATTCTAGATATAAGTTTAATTGATGTATTATTTACACACATTTTCTTAGAATGTGGCAATATTATTTTTTTCTCAATAGTTTTTTTAAAGTACAAAGCATTTAAGTTTCATGAAGCCCAATTTATCAGTTTTTTCTTATCTAGATAATGCTTTTGATATCTGAGAAAACTTTGCCTACCCCAAGAAAAAAAATAGTTCTAGAAGTTTCTAGAAGTTTTATTATTTTAGCTTTTATACATAGATATAAAATCCATTTGAGTTAATTTTTGTGTGTGGCATGAAGTTAGAGTCTAAATTTACTTACTTATGTTCTGCATATGAATTTCACATTGTCCTGGACTCACTTGTCAAGTAGGTTATCCTCCTTACCACTTTGCACCTTTATTGAAATCAATTAGCCTTATTGCTGGACTCTCTTTTCTGTTCTATTGGTTTGTGAGGCTATACTGATGCCAATACCACATTGTTTTGATTACTTGTTTTTTATTTTGTTATTAATCTGCTACTCTAATATTTGAAGTCCTCTGTGTCTGTGTGTCCAAGAAAAATTTTTTGTTTCAGATGATTCTAAATCTTAGTCCTTGTTATCTCAGGTTTTTGGTGGTATTTATGGGCTCATATTTGGTTGAACCTCATCTGTGGGAATCCTGAGGTTTTAGTTGGGAATATCTTCATCCACAGTGAGCTACAATGATGTCACTGTGCTCTGGGGGCTGTGAAATCAACTTAAGGCCCAGACTGGGACTAGGGCAAGGCAAGAGAGGCTGTCTAAAGCACAGAACTTAAGGCGGCACACACTCCCAGGATCATGCAGGGTCGTGCAATGGTGCTTCTTAAATTTGCACTCAGATACCTCTCTTGCCTCATTTAGTCCTGGCCCTGCCAGAGACTGATTCATTTTGAAGTTCTTAATTTTTGAGGGGATCAAGTTCATCTTGCTCCTAATTCCAGTGGCTCCAAGGCTTAGTCTCTTGAAACTTCTTTAATCTTTTAGGTTCCTGACTCAAAGCAATAGTCTGAGATTTAGTTTCCTTCTCACACAAGGACCCTAAAGCTCTTAGCTTCCCAATGCCAGCACCTGGCTTTTGGATTGCTTACAGCCATCATCATTCTTATTCCTCTGCTTATTCTTTGTTTTAGATTCTTCTTGTTTTATCATAAATCATCAGTGCATTAAAAATCATGTCATTTACAGAAGATCTAATTTTATTATGTGGGAGAATCCCTCAAAATTTGTAGCCTATGATAAGTTTGAAATAGTAATAATTAATTTCTTTGAAGGCCATTATTTTTATGCTGTATTTGACTAGAAAAATATAGCTTAAAAATTTTAAAGCAGAATTCACACCCCCCCCCCCCAAAAAAAAAATAAGGATGAATGGATGAAAAATGTAGACAATTGAGTGGTTAAAAAGTTTTTGCCAAAATGATAGTTTTTTGTTTATTTTTAATAATGAATAATTAAAAATTAAATTTTTTATATGTTTTAAATTCAAAACTTTATTTTTGGAAAACACTTATTTTCCATTCTATTGTCCAAATTTTTCATGTATTGTTCTTTTTTTTTTTTTTTTTGGGGGGGG
>CAUYPK010068433.1:0-12335 GCA_963574355.1 Loris lydekkerianus | reverse complement strand
AAAAGCAAGCCATTTTAAACTCACACTGAGTTCACTTTGTGTGCTTGATGTAGGATATGTTTATTTCTAAATATTATCCCACACTCAAGAACCAGTGTCCGCTTCTGTAAGTCTGATGCTTGGTCTCCTACACATTACCCCCCTTTTCTGTTCAAGATATTCTCATACAGGGTAAGAGAGAAACCCACATTTGTCTATTTCATCTGTTGTCATCCATCAGCTTTCCTTCTAGCTAGGAGAAAAGCTCAGCATCATTAGTAAAATTATTACATTAATGAAAACTAGTGGGGGTAATTAACAAAATTACATCAATATGGGATTGAGTGGAGGAATCTTGTAATAATCCCCCCTCTCAAAAGCTCCAACTGCCATTAAGGAAAAGGGACGCTGACTGCTTTAAACTACTTCCTGCTGAGAATGGACGATGTTATGGGGAAAGCAGTTAGAGCATCAGTTCTCAACCTGTGGGTTGTAAACCCTTTTGGGGTCAAATGACCCTTTCACAGGGGTCTTCTAAGACCATTCTGCATATCAGATATACACATTACAATTCATAACAGTAGCAAAATTACAGTTATGAAGTAGCAATGAAAATAATTTTATGGTTGGGGCGTGGGGTAACTGTATTAAAATAAGGGTTGTGGCATTAGGAAGTTTAAGAACCATTGAGTTAGAGGTTTTTCAGAGGAGGTTGATCCAGGGTTCACCGTAAATTAAAATCCAGGTTGATTATTTATATGTACCGATACATACTATTCATACTTTAAAGTAAAGGCTAGATAATGATATCTTTGAAAGGAAAAATAGGTTTAAACTGTATAACTAGATAAACAATTTGGACCATGATATGTTCACTTCTATATGGAATCATCACTGTAGTTACTAGACTGTAGTGTGGTTAATGGAAGTCGAGTGTTTTGTAGAATTAAAGATTTAATACCCTTTTGTTTCACTTGTTAGGTAGCAATCTATATTTTTCAGACAAGCAAGAAACTATGACTGTAATTTCAGCTTCCGCAATAAATACAGGTCTATTCAAGTTATTTCTTCAATGCTCTTCGGTAGTTTGTATCTTATAAGAAATTGTTTTTTCTCTAATTTGCTAAATATATAAATCTAGAGTTGATTTTAGTGTTTTCTAATTATCCTTTTAATATTCTAGTCAGTAGCTAAAGGTTAACCCACACTATAAATCTGAAAGTAATTTTGATGCACTCCAGACAGTTATGCTAGAAACTAACTTCTTAGTAGAACCACACCATTAATACCTAACACAATTTCTTTTAGCTACTAATTATGGTATCTAATTTATAATAGGATATCTTAAGTCTCCTGTTATGTTTAAATTGCATCAAACTTAAATTATGTTTAGCATAAGACTGACCTGCCAAGTCAAACTATTGGAAAAGATTACATAAACAAGCAACATTAGTCATAGATGTGCCCTGCCACACATGAACCAATTAGTAAATTTCAAAAATCAATATCTATAGACACATAATTGGATGTTACTTAGAAAATCCTTAAGACTGGCGAGGTCTCTTGCTCACGTTCAGGTTTGATTCAGCAGTCAGGCAGTTGCCACTTTTCTTGCTGTTCTGTAATGATATAAGCAAAACCTCAACCCCAATGTAGCACATTACCAGATTAGCACAATATCAGGTTCCCATTCAAATATATCAGGTGTTTTTTGTTTGTTTGTTTGTTTTTTTAGGAAATAGGTTGTTTAAATCCCCATGCTTGTGTTTTTTGCCCTTCAGCCCTGGGTTGGGTCCAACTAATAGTTTTTCTGCTGCAAAGGTGTTTCATTCTTATCAAACAGAAAGCAGCATTCATTTGCCCAATGGAACTCATAGGGCATACACCTAAGGGTTTACATTCTCCTTGTTTCCTTTGATCACCAAATGAAAAATTGCCATTGTGATTGCTATTCCTCCTCCAATACTCCTTTCTCACATGGCCTAGCTTTCTACTACAATTATGGCATTTCATAGTTTTAACTGTGAGGCTATGCACCCTGTCTTCCAACTGTTTAATCTGGGTTACCATAATAGTTATTAAGGTATCTCCTTATCCTTTTATATCATGTTCTTCCTCCTTTGAGGAAGAACTAGAAGAACTCTCATAACTTTTGTGTCTTTTGTTTTGTAGAAGTTTATTCAGTTTATTGTGTTTTTCACTGAAGAGCAGAGGTGATAATGAACAAGAGGACACAAGGTTTATAGTCTTGTATCCTAACTCTTTCTTTTGTCTCTGAACCTTCTGTACTATATCATTACCCTACTTATCAGTTTTGACTTGTTGTGATTCTGTTGTCAGGAAATTAGTCATTTTTTTACTGTTTGACAAAAGGTCTCACTACTTTGTAGGAGTTCCTTTGGTTTACAGAATGAGATCTCACAATTTGACAGACAAACAAACACAGACACATAACTGAGATGAACAAAATGAATCCACCTGTTTATACACTACTGTTTGCCAAAGGTCACACTTAATCCAAATGCAGCTCCCCCTTTGTCTAAAAGAGGCTAAAAGTCATACTTAACCCAAGCGCACCTCCCCCTTTAGCGAATACTCCCTCTTGCTATTTGCTGAAGGTTTCACTTTGAGTGTAGTTTCCCCTTTCGGTTTATGATCTGGTCCCAATCCTGCTGACTACACCATTATGTTGGTGCACACTGTGGCCCTCATCACCACACCAATAATAAAAGCCAGGACACAAATTGAAGGTACATGCCTGCAAGAGGTGGGATTCCCATAGGTGCAGGGAGAACCCTGAGTAACCTCTTGGCCTTTTATTGAAGCATTATATAACAGGTGTGGGGGCGGAGGGGGGGCATGTACTAGGACTTCATGCTTAATGATCCCTACATGCTCTTTCCCCATGGGCTTGTCTCCCACCCTGATGCACCACAAATGTCCAGAGTATAACACCTACTTGCTAACAAGTGACCAATCTTATCTCATTAACACATGCAGCTGCTTGAGGGCTTTGTCTCCAGGCTGCAAAACATCTCCATTCCAGCCAGGAGGTTATCTCACACCCTGTGCCTCCCTCAAGAACTGGTGGCTGCTTTTATAAGCCTGGTGCTTGGTCTCCTACAATCAACTTACCAAACAATTTAAAAAATTATAAGATAAGGCTCAAAAACAAACCCTAGAACAACTAGAGCATGTGGCTAATTGTCTGAACCCCCAAACATGGTTTTTTGGTCTCAGTTTAACAATCTGGATTTTTGGTGCTTTATCAATTCTTTTAGTAATTTGTTTTTTCTCAGAGTCCAGGTTACTCGAAACACAGGGTGTCCAGCAACTGGAAGCTCAGAGCTGATGTTCCAGAAAATCCTGTATGACCAGAGTCCAGGATACTACCCAGAAGAAGCTGCAGACAAGCTGATTGCTATCTTGTGGCTAAAAATGGAATGTTTAGTGTAAAGATTGCCTGCCCAAATATAAGATAAAAATCTCTAAAGTGAGTTAGGAAAGTCAAAATTTACTCCCTAATTTGTAATGTGTTATAATCACACAATGTGTTTACTTGATTTCTCCTCTGTTGTCTTCCTCTCTTTTACTGGTAATGATTGCTTGGGGTGCCTCACCTTGAATAACTAAAATTAACTTTATTCTCTCAGCATGATTCATGGATTTTGCTAAATAAAAGACCCTTGAGAGCTCTTTGGTGGGGCTGTACTTGCTAAGTTCCACTACCTATGTGCCGCTAGCAATGGTCTATTCCTGTCACAGGGCTCCATCTTTTTTTTTTTTTTTTTACCTGAGATAACTGAGTCAGAGTTTTTTCTTATGTCAACTGCTCTCAGTATAGATTCTGGAAAAGGTAGTGGGGACCCAGGCCTCCACACTTGCTCTTAAAATTGTCATTGGTTACAATAAGCCCTTGGTCATAATTGCTGAAGATATTGATGGAGAAGTTCTTAGTACATGTGTTTTGAATAGGCTAAAAGTTAGTATTAAAGCTGTACCAGTCAAAGCTCCAAGTTTTGGTGATAATAGAAATAACCAGCTTAAAGACCTGGCTATTGCTACTGGTGTTGCAGTGTTCAGATAAGAGGGGTGGATGATAAATCTTGAAGACGTTCAGCCTCATGACTTAGGAATAGTTGGAGAGGTCATTGTGATCACAGATGATATCATACTCTTGAAATAAAAAGGTGACAAACCTTGAATTGAAAGCTGATTCAAGAAATCATGGCTGGGTTTTATGGCTCATGCCTATAATCCTAGCACTCTGGGAGGCTGAGGCAGATGTATTGCCTAGTTCAGGAGTTTGAGACCAGCCTGAGTAAGAATAAGATCCCATCTCTAGAAAATAGCTGGGTATTGTGGTGGGTGCCTGTAGTCCCAGCTACTTGGGAGGCTGAGGCAAGAGGATCACTTGATCCCAGGAGTGTGATGTTGCTGTGAGCTATGATACCATAGCACTCTACTGAGGGCAACAAAGTGAGACTGTGTCTCATTAAAAAAAAAAACCCAAAAAACAAAAAACATTGAGCATTTAGAGATACAACTAGTGAACATGAAAAGGAAAAACTGAATGAACATCTGGCAATCTTTCGCATAGATTAGCTGTGCTGAAGGTTGTTGGAACAAATGATGTTGAAGTAAAGGAAAAGAAAGGCAGAGTTACAGCAGCTCTTAATGCTACATGAGCTGCTCTTGTAGAAGGCATAGTTCTGGGAGGGAGTTGTGCCCTCCTTTGTTGCATTCCAGCCTTGGATTCATTAACTCCAGCTAAGGAAGGTCAAAAAATGCGTACAGAAATTATTAAAAGAACACTCAAAATTCCTGCAATGACCATGGCTAAGAATGCATTGATGAAGAATCTTTGATAGTTGAGAAAATTATGCAAGTTCCTCAGAAGTTGATTGTGATGCTATAATTGGAGATTTTGTGAATATGGTGGATAAAGAAATCACTGACACAACAAAGGTTGTAAGAACTCCTTTATTGGATGCTGCCACAGTGGCCTCTCTGATAACTGCAGCAGAAGCTACAGGGGGAAGTAGCATAGACAAAATGGGGAAATAGCATAAACAAAAGACATAGTTTTGTTCTTACAGTACAATAAGAAAATATAAATGACTTTAACAAAGGCAAATCATCTTCTTAATGGTTTCTGCTCAACTTTGTTAACATATGATAAGGAGAAAGAAGGGAGAGATCTCAAGAAACTCTGCATAGATAACTATAAAAAGAAAGGGCTACTGTGACTTCTGGCAGTGGGAGCATGAAGGAAGGAAAATGGCTGTTTCGGGAATGGAGGAGAAGCAGTTGGGGGTTTATTCTCTGAATGTTCCCCAGGCTGTGAGGGCTCTGCCATCTCACAGCCTGCTCTCTATAAATAACTTCACAGAAGTTAGTTGAATAAAAGGCTGGCTGATGTTTAAGAAAATCACTATAACCATCAGTTACTGGTTTCGGTTGACAAATGTAAGGGTTCTCTGCTGTCATTCATCGTCCATGCCTACAGGTAACTTATTTTGTATTTTTTTAATTTCAGGTTAATGTGAGGGTACAAACAAAACTTGCTAAAAAAAGTTCTAAGCTCTCATTTCCTCTGAGAGCAACTTCCTTCCTTTTAATAAATTCTTATTTTCTAAAATAACATCATTTTGTACTCCATAAATATATACAACTATAATTTGTCAACATTTAATAAACTTTTGAGAAGTTAACAAGCATTAATTTCTCTTGTGATAATCAAGAGAAACTACATTATAGATGTAGCTTCAACATTCTTTTTTAAATTCTTAAAACCCCCTTAAACTGAGGATTTCTATTTTATTTGTTCCATCAGCTATATTTAATTTTAAAACTTCATATTTTTACACATAGAGCAAGTCCTAATGTGGCACTTTCATTTTTCTTTCCTTGGGTGTTGCTTTGGGTTTTTAAAAAATAGTTCTTAGAGTTGAGACTGTGAAGACTATGCCTTAGGTTGCTCATAGAAACTTCAGACAAAATGCACGACAGTGATAAAGTCGAGGAAAACTTTGCACCAAACAAATTGCTGGCAAACCCAGGTAAGAATATGGACCATGTGGAGTGAGTGTGGGACCTGGGGTGGGAAGACAGAAATGACCTCTAGGCTCTACAAGAAAAATGGTGAACAAGTGAAGAGTTTTCAATCCTAAAATCTGAAACACCTCAGAAAAACTTACTGCTAACCTTACAACTCCCTCCTCATTTGCTTAGTAAAAGTTAGTCACTGTCCTCTTATTTACTGCTCTATAATTACCTCTCTATAGCTAGTAGTTTTTAAAGAATTATTTAAATTCAGATTTTTCAGATCATAAAACTGCAACTTCTATAATATTCTACTTATATTCTCAATTTCAATGAATAAACATAAGGACACGTTCTCAGTGCCCAGGCCAGCGGCTATGAGGCACAATCTAGCCCACAGGGCCCCTTCTGCCCTGATCCAGCTTTGCCCCTTGGCTAATCTGCAAGAAATTGAACCCTCCAGTAATCCTGTTTTCTGTCTTTATACCTGGTAAGTTAATTAAGGATAAAGAAATCGTATCCTTTACAGCCATTTTTGATGCTAGGTAACCATGTGCGACTTAGGAGGACCAGAAAAGACATCAGAGATAGTCCCTACACTGGTTTCAAAATACTTTTCAATTACTCAAAACCCTTAAAATTGTGTTATGTTAAATTAATGAATTGTGAGATGTAATACTTCAGCTCTCTATCATTATTTGGGAAACTGAGTCTTTTCTCTGTCAAAGAATAGCATTTTTGCTTTTTAAAAATCTTCTAATTATCAGTTTGGCCATCCTATTTTATGAAAAATGGTTTTGATAATGGAAGTTAAATAGAATGAAGAATGCTGTTGTGTTTGTAGATTGTCTGTGCAGGTTGGAAGGATGAAAGTTTTGATGAGAAAGAGTAGAACAAGAAAGGATCTTGTATGGTAAACTTTTATACTGAAATAGAATAAAAAGTGAAAGTGAGGACAAAACAGAAAGTTCAGCATTTGTGTAGACTGTGAAGATTAAAAGGGAATTTATGAAGGAATTTAAATGTTATCCAGTTTGCTACGCTTTATAAAATTTGATTAAAACAACAAAGTTTTCTTGAAATATTAATTCAATGTTGATAGAATTACATGATCTGTTTCCCTTTAATTTAAAAATCACACTATAGGAGGTTTGTTTTTTCTTTCACCTTTTTAGTAACTGGCCTGAAAAAAACAATTTAATGTAATTCTTATCTTTATTCCTCTATAAGAAGTTCTATTTCCTACCTCTGGCTTTTTTCTTGATTTTGTTTAATCTTTGATAAAGGGGAAACTGAGGTTTATGTGAACTTTGTATTTTCAATTCAATATTTCTGTAAACCTAAATTACTCAAATATAAAGTCCATTAATTGATAAAAATAACTTTGAAAACATTAACTTAAATCTAGCTAATGTCTCCAGAATGGAAGAACTATTGAAGAAAAGTATAACTCTCCACTCAAAGATATATCTAAATGAATTAGCTGGGAGTGTGAACTACAAGCAAGAGACAACATCAAAAGATATTTGTATATACCTTTAAATTGTTAGAAAATGAACATCCTTATTGACCACTGACATTGTCTGAGAAAGATCTTTGCTAAGCATCTCAGAAGCCCTCATATATTCCTTGCCATTTATAATCCTTTCCTTCTATAAAGAACACTAATTTCATTTTTCTTTTTCTTCCTTTTAAAAAAATTATTATTTTAGATTAACATAAGGGTATAAATGATTAGGTTATATTGTTTGTGTTTGTTAAATTCAATTTGTGACTGAAGTCTTCACTCAGAAAGTGTGCAGTATCCCCTTACATTATGCCCTTTGAGAGCTAACCAATTCTCTTCCCTCTTCCTCTCTTCCCTTTCTCTCCTCCCTCTCCCTCTACTTGAATTTAATTGTGTTTTTCTCTCATATGGGAGGTATAGTTGTTTCTCTATTGGATTCATACTAATATTGTGTACTTTACATACTTGCTTGCCCATTCTTGTGATACTTTACTAATGAGAATGTTCTTCAACTTCATCCAGGTAAATAAAAAGATGTGAAGTCTCCATCATTTTTATGACCGAGTAATATTCCATGCTATACATACACCACAGTATATTAATCCATTCATGTGTTGATGAGCACTTGGGATGATTCCATCTCTTGGTGATTGTGAATTGAACTGTAATAAACATTCTAGTGCAAATGTCCTTATGGTAAAATGATTTTTTTTCTTCTGGGTAGATACCTACAAATGGGAATTTGGGATGAAAAGAAAGATTTGCTTTTAGCTCTTTGAAGATTGTCCATACTTCTTTCCATAGAGGCTGAGTTAGTTTGCAGTCCCATCAGCAGTGTAAAAGTATTCTTTCTTCTCCACATCCAAATCAGCATCTCCAGCTCTGGGACTTTCTCACTGGGGTTAGGGGATATCTCAGGGTGGCTTTGGTTTGCATGTATCTGATGATTAGGGGAAAATTAACATTTTTTCACGTGTTTGTTGGCCATTAGAATTTCTTCTTCAGAGAAGGTTCTGTTCGTGTTTCATGCCCACCATTAAAATGGGATTGTTTGTTCTCTTCTTGTTCAATAGTTTGAATTCTCTGTAGATTCCAGTTATCATCTCTTTGTCTGATTCATAGCATGTAAATATTTTCTCCCATTCTGCAGGTTGTCTATATGATTTAGTTGTTCCCTTAGCTGTAAAGAAGTTTTCCAGTTTGATCATGTCTCAGTCTCTTATTTTTGGTGTTGCTGCAATTGCCAAGGGGGTCTTCTTAAAATCTTTTCCCAGGCCAGTGTTGTTAAGAGTTTTTCCCACGCTTTCTTCTAATATTTTTATTGTTTTGTGTCTTAAATTTAAGTCTTTTATCCAGAAAGAGTTAATTTTTGTCAATGGTGAGAGGTGTGGACCCATTTTCAGTTTTCTACATGTGGCTAACCAGTTCTGCCAGCATCATTTATTAAATAGGAACCTGCAGTGCATCTTGCAAGGATATATGTGAAACTTAGTAAATGTAGAATGTAAATGTCTTGGCACAACAACTAAAAAAACGCCAGGAAATTCTATGTAGACCGGTGTGATGAAAATGTGTCAAATGGTTTGTGAAACTAGTGTATGATGCCCCATGATCATATCGATGTGCACAGCTATGATTTAATATAATTAATTAATTAATTAATTAACTATAAATAAATAAATAAATAGGAATTCTTTTCCTCGATGTATGCTTTTGTTTGGTTTATTGAAGATCAGATGGCCACATGTGGCTGGGTGTTTCTCTAGGTTATCTTTTTCATTCCATAGATCTATGTCTCTATTTTCTTTTTTTTTTTTTTTTTGCCAGTACCATGCTATTTTGATAGCTAAAGACTTGTTATGAAGTCTGGTAATGTGATGCCTCTAGATTTGTTTTTATTTCTTAGAAATGCCCTTGGCTATTCAGGTATTTTTCTGCTTCCATGTGAAACAAAGTACTATTTTTTCAAGTTCTTCAAACTATAACTTTGGTACTTTGATGGGATTGTATTAAATCTGTAGATTGCTTTGGGTGATATGGACATTTTAACAATACTGATTCCTCCCAGCTAAAAGCATGTTATATTCTTCCATTTGTTAACATCTTCTCTTATTTCTTTTCTCACAGTTTTATAGTTCTCTCTGTAGAGATCCTTCATATTTTTTGCCACGTATATTCCAGGTATTTCATTTTCTTAAAATTATGGTGAAAGGTGTTGTGTCTTTGATTTGATTCTGAGCTTGACTGTTATTGGAGTATATAAAGGCTACTAATTTGTGGAAATTGACTTTGTACCATGAGACATTACTATTTTCCTTGATCATTTCCAGGAATCATATAGTTGAGTTCCTTGGGTTTTCTAAGATCATATTATGAGCAAAGAGCAAGAGTTTGACCTCATCTGTCCCCATTTACCCGATTAATTATACTCGAGTATAAGCCGAGTTTTTTCGGGACAAAATTTGTGCCAAAAAACCTGAACTCAGCCCAAAAAAACTCGGCTTATACTTGAGTATATATGGTAAATACCCTTGACATCTTTCTCTTGCCTGATTGCATTGGCTAGAACTTCCATCACTATATTGATGGGCATCCTTATCTGGTTCCAGTTCTAAGTGGAAATGCTTTCAGTTTTACTTCATTCAGTACAATATTGGCTGTGAGTTTATGTAGATGGCCTCTATCAGTTTAAGAAATGTTCCCTCTGTGCCTATTTTCTTAGGAGTTCTTGTCAGAATGATACTGAATTTTGTCAAATGATCTTTCTACATTTATTAAGAGGATCATACGGTCTCTGTTTTGCTTCTATTTATGTGGTGAATTATATTTATGGATTTATATATGTTGAACAATCTTGCTCCCTGGAATGAAGCCAACCTGATCATGATTTTTAAATATGTAGCTGTATTCTGTTGCAGGATATTATTAAATATTTTTGCATTGATATTCATTAAGGATATTCTTCCTGTCATTTTCCTTTTTTGTTGGGTCTTTTCCTGATATTGGTATCAGGTTGTTGTTTGCTTCATAGAATGTGTTGGGGAGAGTTCCTTCCTTCTCTATGTTTTAGAATGGTTCTTTAACATACATACAAACTCCTCTTTAAAGATTTGGTAGAACTATTATGTGAAACCATCTGATCCAGGTTTCCTTTGTTTTTCAGAAGGTTCTGTATTATTGATGCAATTTGGATACTTAACATTAGTTTGTTTAAAATTTCTAACTGTTTCTGGTTGAGTTTAGGAAGGTGGTGTGATTTCAAGTATTAGTCCATTTCTTCTACATTTTCAAATTTCTGGGCATATTTTTTTGCAGTACTCAGTAATGATCTTTTGTATCTCAGTGGTATCTTTACTATGTCTCCTTTTTTGTTTCTGATTAAAGTTATTAACAATATTTCCTTTCTGCTTCTAGTTAATCTGGCCAAGGGTAGATCGATTTTATTAATACTTTCAAAGAACCAACTTTTGGTTTCACTGACGTTGTGAATTGTTCTTATGTTCTCAATTTCATTTAATTCTGATTTAATGTTGTTTATTTCTTTTCTTCTGCTAGGTTTGAGATTAGATTAATGTTTCTTTTCTGGCTCCTTGAGATAGTTCATTAGATTGTTGATCTGCACTTTCTTGTTTCTTGAATATGGGCATTAAATGCAATAAATTTTCCTCTTAAGACTGCAACTGAAGTATCTCCATTTGATAGTTTCATTATCATTTTGTTTGAGGAATCTAATAATTTCCTTCCTTATATCTTCCTGATTGAGCTGTTTTTGAGCATAAGGTTGTTTAGTTTTTATGAATTTATATGGGGATGAATATTTTTGTTAAAGTTGAGTTCTACATTTATTCTGTGGTGGTAAAAAAGATACAAGGTATGAGTTCTATTCTTTTAAATTTGTTGAGATTTGATTAGTGCCCTAAGATATGATAAATTTTGGAGGATGATGGGCCAACAAGCAGAATATACACTCAATTTCATTGGGATGGAATATTCTGTATATGTCTGTTAAGCCCACTTGCTCTAAAGTTGTGTTTAAGTCCTTTGCATCTTTGTTTATTTCCTGCTTGGAGGATCTGTGCAATCTGTCAGATGGGGTGTTGAAGTCACCAATTATGATGTTGATGGAGAGTATAGTGTTCATTTTAGTTAGGGTTTGTTTTAAATATCTGGGAGCATTTAAGTTGGGTGCATAGATTTTTAGGATTGAAATGTCTTTTTGTTATATGCTTCCCTTGACCAGTATATGGTGTCCATCTTTGTCTTTCTTTATTTTTGTCAGTTTAAACGCAATTGTACCTGCAAATCAGATTGCAACCCCTACTTTCTTCTGATTTCCATTTACCTGAAAATTGTTTTCCAACCCTTTTCCCTGAGTCTTGTTCTTTCATTAATGACCACCTTAATGAGGATTGCTTAAGGTCAGGAGTTCAAGACCAGACTGAGCAAAGTGAGGCCCCTTCTCTACTAAAAAGAAAAAGAAAATACCCAGATTTGTGGCACACTCCTACATTTCAGAAACCCAAAACCATATCTAATGAGATATGACTCACTGGGGGTGTTTGGTCTGAATTTCCCTAATAAGTGAGGTTGAGTAGCTTTTCTGGTCCTTAATGGCCTTTTATTTTTCTTTTCTTTTCTTTTCTTTTCTTTTTCTTTCTTTCTTTTTTTTTTTTTTTTTTTTTTGTAGAGAGAAAGTCTACTGAGGAATCTAGAATTGCCCTTAAATCGAGATTTTCTTTTTCTTTCTCGGTAGAGTACCTTTTTCACCCTTGGTAGAGTGTTGTGGCGTCACACAACTCACAGC
>CAUYPK010068430.1:0-24903 GCA_963574355.1 Loris lydekkerianus | reverse complement strand
TTTTAGTTTGTTTATGTGCTGAATTACATTTATAGATTTATGTATATTGAACCAGCCTTGAGACCCTGGGATAAATCCCACTTGGTTGTGGTGTATAATTTTTTTGATGTGTTGTTGGATTCTGTTTGTTAGGATCTTATTGAGTATTTTAGCATCTATATTCATTAGCGATATTGGTCTATAATTTTCTTTTCTTGTTGGGTCTTTCCCTGGTTTGGGGATCAAAGTGATGTTTGCTTCATAGAATGTGTTGGGTAATATTCCTTCTTTATCTGTATTTGGAAGAGGTTTAGTAATACAGATACTAGTTCTACTTTAAATGTTTGGTAGAATTCTGACATAAAGCCATCTGGTCCTGGGCTTTTATTTTTAGGGAGATTTTGCATACTTGATGCTATTTCAGAACTTGATATAGGCCTGTTCAACATTTCCACTTCATTCTGGCTAAGTCTTAGTAGGTGGCGTACTTCCAGGTGTTGGTCGATTTCTTTCAGATTTTCATATTTGTGAGAGTAGAGTTTCTTGTAGTATTCATTAAGGACTTTTTGAATTTCTGTGGGGTCTGTTGTTATTTCATTATTATCATTTCTGATGGATGAAATTAGAGATTTTACTCTTTTTCTCCTGTTTAGGTTGGCCAAAGGTTTATTTATTTCATTGATCTTTTCAAAAAACCAACTTTTGGATTTACTGATCTGTTGTATAATTCTTTTGTTTTTCATTTCATTTAATTCTGCTCTGATTTTGGTTATTTCTTTTCTTCTCTTGGGTTTCGGTTTGGAGTGTTCTTCCTTCTTCAGTTGCTTGAGATGTCCCATTAAGTTATTAATTTACTCTCTTTCTGTTTTCTTGAGGAAGGCTTGCAGTGCTAAAATTTCCCTCTTAGGACTGCCTTTGCAGTATCCCAGAGATTCTGGTAATTCATGTCTTGGTTATTGTTTTGTTCCAAAAATTTGGTGATTTCCTTCTTAATCTCATCTATAACCCATCTATCCTTCAGCATAAAATTGTTTTGCTTCCATTCTTTTTGTATGGGTATGCAGGTTCCTGTTGTTATTCAGTTCAACTTTTATTCCATGATGGTCTGAGAAGATGCAAGAAATAATTTCTATTTTTTTAAATTTGCTGAGGTTAGATTTGTGGCCTAGGAGGTGGTCAATTTTGAAGTATGTTCTATGGGCTGAAAAGAAGAATCTGTATTCAGTTTTGCTGGGATGAAGTGTTCTGCAGATGTCTGTTAAGTCCAGATGTGGAATGGTTAAGTTTAAATCTAAAATGTCTTTCCTTAGCTTCATTTTGGATGATCTATCCAGCACTGCTAAAGGGGTGTTAAAATCTCCAACTACTATGGAACTGTAAGAAATCAAGTTGCTCATGTCTGTTAGCATTTCTCTCATAAATTGAGGTATGTTCTGATTGGGTGCATAAATATTAATAATTGAAATCTCATCATATTGAGTATTACCTTTAACAAATATGAAGTGTCCATCCTTATTCTTCCTTATTTCAGTTGGTTTAAAGCCTATTGCATCTGCGAATAGGATTGCAACACATGTTTTTTTCTGCTTTCCATTTGCCTGGAATATAGATGACCATCCCTTCACCTTGAGTCTATACTTGTCTTTTAATGTAAGATCTGATTCTTGTATGCAGCAGATATCTGGCTTGAGTTTTTGTATCCACTCAGGCAACCTGTGTCTCTTTAGAGGACAGTTTAAACCATTCACATTAATTGAGAATATTGATAAGCCTTTCGAGAGTCCAGTGCACATTTTTAATCCTTTTGCGACTGTGGAAGTTGGAATTCAATCAAAATTTTCTGGGTGTGTTTACTTTTGTGGTGGAGGATTATGCTGGTCTTTATGGAGGATAGGTCTCAGAATGTTCCAGAGAGCTGGTTTAGTTATGGCAAATTTCTTCAACTTGTGAATGTCATTAAAGTATTTAATTTCTCTGTCATAAATGAAACTCAATTTAGCTGGGTACAGAATCCTGGTCTGAAAGTTATTTTGTTTTAGGAGATTAAAAGCCAATGACCATACTCTTCTACCTTGAATGGTTTCAGCAGAGGGATCTGCAGTCATTATAATATTCTTGCTCTTGTAGGTGATGGTTTTCTTTCGTCTGGCATGTTTCAGAATTTTCTCCTTCATATTAACTTTAGTGAAGTTGATTATGATGTGTCTGGGGGATGTCTCATTTGGATTGAGTTGTGCTAGAGTTCTGAAACTGTCTGCAATCTGAATTTCAGAATCTCTTGGCATGTCTGAAAAGTTCTCCTTCATAATCTCATGGAGAAGAGACTCTGTGCCTTGTGAAGCCACTTCATCACTTTTGGGGATCTCTATAAGATGCATATTGGTTTTATTCGAATTATCCCAGAGCTCTCTGAGAGAGTGATCTGTTTTTGCCCTCCATTTCTCTTCCTTTCTTAGAGTTTGGGAGCATTCGAAAGCTTTGTCTTCAATGTCAGAAATTCTTTTTTCTGCTTACTCCATTCTGTTACTCAGGGATTCTACTGTGTTTCTCAGATCTTTGAGGGCTACAACTTATTGTATCAATGTGTCAAAAACCTTTGGTCATTTAGTCTTTGAATTCTTTAAATTCTTAAGATATATTTTGGGTTACTGCTTGGAATTCTAGTTTGATCTTATTTGCTATCCAGATTCTGAATTCCATATCTGACATCTAAACTATTGTTTGTGCATGGGATCTTGTGCTGTGTCTGCCCCATTGATCCTTGGGGGAGTTAATCTACTCTAATTATTCATATTGCCAGAGATTTTTCTGTTGGTTTCACCTCATGATTGTTTTTCACCATTGCCTCTGGTCGTCCTCTGAGTTGGGGCAGTGTCTCTCCAAGATTAGACCCCAGCAGGATCACTCTATTGTTGCTGTATCTTTGTAGGGAGTGACCCTGTGTAGTTCCTCTGTGGCTGCCCCAGCCAGGGAATTCTGGTTGTGGAAGCAGCTCCAGTGTGTGACACACCTTGATCCAGCAACAGGGCAGGAGGTGGTGTGCATGGCTCTGGGCGTGCCTGGCAGCCAGTGACTTTGGCACAGAGAGCCCAAGGTTCCAGCAGTCTCTGGCCAGGAGAAAGGCTCTGCGCAGAGGCAGGGAGAGCTCCAGAGGGCAAGCAGCTACCAGAGTCTCTGGCCAGACAAGCAGGCCTTTTTGGAGGCAGGGAGGGTCCAGGAGGGAGGACGCAGGGTTGCCCGGCTCCCTCAGTTCCTGGTCAGGGCATGCAGAGGCCCAGCAAGAGCGGCGCTCGGGTTGTGAGTCATGGCGCAGCTCTTCTGGAGGTCCGGGCGGCACCAAGCCCAGGAGTTTGAGGTTGCTATGAGCTGTGATGCCACAGCATTCTACCCAGGGCAACGGCCCGAGGCTCCAGTGTGCCAAAACCGGTCTCACTCTGCCCCTGAGGGTTAAGGCTGTAAGGCAGCTCAGTCCTCACCTTTAGGCTGCTCAGTCACTAGGTTACTAGCTCCCACCTGATCCTTGCTCTGCAACCCTGCGGGCAGAGCTTGCCGGGGCAGTTCTCTCACAATGGTTCCCTGCAGCCCACTGCTGAACACTATTAGCTCCATCCGGCTCAACGGCTCTGTCTTGGGCTGTAGAGAATGCCTAAAGTTCTCCACACTCCTGCTTACCATCTCTCCAAGGCAGTTCAACTGAGTGCCAAGTCCAAAAATACCGAAACAGTTCACAGGTAAGGCCTTTCAGGTTTGCAGTCTCACTGCTGCTTGTACTTACAGCTGCTGGCGGGATTAGGTCGATTAAACACAAGCACTTGCCAGTTTTCCACTGTTTTTGTCCTCCTCTTGGGAGGACAGAAGTCCCTTGATGACTCCCTGTATTCTCAAAGGGATGATTATAGGCAGATCCCACCAGCCAGAGATGCCTGGAGCCTTATGTTCCCAGACTCACCGTACCCTGTTGCAGGGAAGCTGTTACTCGGCCGCCATCTTGGATTCTAAGTTCTCTGACAATTTCAAAAGCAGTTCTGTGTAGTGCTGTTAACCTTGCTAGGAGATCCAAGTGTTACATCATTCAAATACTACTCAATGAGTGCTGGCATTTGCCAGTGTTTACATATTCTCTATACCTGCACTGTCTGGTACAGTAGCTACTGGCCATGTCTTAATACTTGAAATATGACCAGTCCAGAGATGTGTTAGATTTTTGTAGAATGAGTATGAATTAAAAGATGCAAAATATTTTTTTAGTAGTCTTTATATTGATTCTACATTGAAATAACATTTAGAATATATTGTTCTGAATAAAATATATCTTTTTTTTTTAGAGACAGAGTCTCACTTGGTCGCCCTCAGTAGAGTGCTGTAGCATCACAGCTCACAGCAACCTCCAGCTCTTGGGCTTAGGCAATTCTCTTGCCTCAGCCTCCCCAATAGCTGGGACTACTGCCTGCCACAATGCCTGGCTAGTTTTTTGTTGCAGTTTGGCCGGGGTTGGAACCTGCCACGCTCGGTATATGGTGCTGGCGCCCTACTCACTGAGCCACAGGCACTGCCCAAAATATATCATTAAAATTAATTTCACCTTTCTTTTAAACTTTCTTTTGGTCTATGCATTATAGCTTTTTTTGTAAATACAACATTTTTATTTATGAGATAAGTTTTTAATATTCATAATAATGAGTAAAGAGTATGAAGAATGTTGGAATTATTTTAATTTGTGGAACTCCAAAATTCATATGCATAATGTCCATTAGGAACTTGACTACATTAGTTAAGGGTAGCAGCTTTGACGTACAACATTTATATTTCTATACTATTGACTTCCCCATATGTGATGTGAAGGTAATAAACATTATAGTGTTGAGAGTATTTTTTGAAAATAATTCAAGGCACTAATAATAATAATTATTATTATTATTATTCAAGGCACTTTGGGAGGCCAAGGCAGGTGGATCATCTGAGTTCAGGAGTTTGAGATCCGAATGAGCCAGAGTAAGACCCCATCTCTAAAAATTGTGGGACGTTGTAGTGGGTACCTGTACTTCCAGCTACTTGGGAGACAGAGGCAAGAGGATCACTTGAGCCCAAGAGTTTGAGGTTTTTGTGAGCTATGATGCCACAGCACTCTACCACTCTACCATGGGTGACAAAGTGAAATGCTGTCTCAAAATAATAATAATAATAAGAAGAAGAAGAAGAAGAAGAAGAAGAATACAAGGGAAGAATACAAGGCACCACTCCTCCTCCTGAGCTTCTTCAAAGTTCCTGGAAGTTCTATGACCTCCTTGCCTCTAGGCTCAGTACTTTGACCTACCAGGTCCCACCCTATTCCCTACCAGGCAATTGAGGCTCCCTCAGCCTGAGCATTCTTACTTCACTTCAGTAAGATGAACAGTCAACAATTAGAGTTCCAGCCAACCTAGACCAAGGTACCTGCTATGGACTGAATATTTGTGTCCTCCTCAAATTCATATGTTAAAACATAATCCCCAGTGTTATGGCATTAGAAGGTGGGGCCTTTGGAAGGTTATTAGGTCATGAGGGTGGAGCCCTCATGTATGGGATTAGTGCCCTTATCAAAAGACTTGCTTCCGCTCTCTCTTAGCTGTGTGTGTAGAAGAAGATGCCCCCTGCAAACTAGGAGGTGAACCCTCTACAATGGGATATCATTTTATAAGATTAGACTTGAAAAAATTAAGAGGGGAGATCATGGGACCTTGTCACCTTGACACCAGACACCAAGCCTGTCTGTGCCTTGATCTTGGAATCCCCAGCCTCCAGAACTGTGAAAAATAAATGTATGTTGTTTAAGCCACCCAGCCTGTGATAATGTGTTACAGCAGCATGAACTGACTGAGACATCAGCATTCCATGTGCTCTGTATATACATACATGTAGCATGAAATAGGTACTTTTACTACTCTACAGACATGCAAATGGAGATATAGAGAAGTTAGTGAACTTGTTCTAGATAATCCAGCTCATGGGTGGCAGAGCCCAGATTCAAAGTAGGCAGTCAGTTCAATTCTAGAGTCACCAGGATTTTTCTTCCTTTCTTTTCCCCTTTTCCTCTTCTCCCTTCTCCTTCCCACCCCTTCTTCCTTTCTCCTTCCCATCTCTTCTCCCTTCTTACTTCTGTTTCTTCCTTCCTTTCTTCTTTCCTCCTTTCCTTCTCCTCCTCTCTCTCTCCCTCCCTCCTTTCTTTCTTCCCCACCTTTCTCTTTCTTGGAGCCTTTAAACTAAGCTAAACATCCCCTAATTCAGGCCCAGCTACTACTGGGGTCCATGCCAGGCCTCCTGTGCCCCTTCACTTGCACATTCCCAGGGGCCTCCAGTCCTTTCCATTCTTTCCTCTCCCCACAGGCAGCTGCTTTCATGTTCACACTGCATTTCTTTTGTTCATATGCTTGCAGAATGCACATGTGCCTCAATTGTCTGTGTGCAAGCAGAGTAAGGTAAAGTACCCTCCTGCAGGTTTGCTGAGAGGAAGAGATGACCATGTACTAGAAATACATCTCTCCTGCCTCCAGTGCTAGATAAAGAGTTCATCTGCCTTCAAGGTCCCATAATCTCCCCTCTTAATTTTTTCAAGTCTGATCTTGTAAAATTACATCTTAATTACATAATCTCCCCTCTTAATTTTTTCAAGTCTGATCTTGTAAAATTACATCTCATTGTAGACTTATTTTGTATTTCTCTAACAGTTTTTAATATATTATTTATTTACTAGCCTTTTGAGATTCTTCTTCTGAAAGTTCCTTGTTCATATCCTTTGCCTGTTGTTTTCCGTTGTGGTTGCTATCTTATACTTGCTGACTCTAAGGCCCCGGAAGAGTTTGTTGGCTGATGTTGACTCTGCAACTGCTGACACTTGAGCATATTGGAGTGTGGTTGCTCAGTCTGTACAAACATGGTCCTGCTAAACCCCCCACTGGCTGGGTCTGGCTTCTCCTCCAAATTTCTCACCAACCCTCCCCCCGAGCTTCTTTGTGGTCAGTATGTGGAATACTTTTTATTTATAAATAGCATGTACCTAGGGAGAAGCAATGGTAGCATCCTGCCTCAGAGGGCAATAAGGGACTACCTTGACTGTGGGTAATTTAAAAATGATGACACAAAGCAAGGATCTGCTTTTTATTGTCATCATGTAGCAGCAACTCTAAGCAATGCCAGAGATGATACACTCTTCCTGGAACAAAGGTGCTTTTCTGGTTGTTCTAAGTTGTAATCATTTGCTGAAGTGACTATTGAGTTTTATAATGTACATGTAAGCTTTAAATTGGCACATTTCTTTTACTTATCCTTGAATAGTTTTTTTTTGTACATTGAAGTTAATTTGGAGTATTCTTAGCTATTATCAGACCCCAACATAACACATTCCTTTTGAAAGTAGATTCATGAAGGTTGAAACACTAGATTTCAATTAAACAAGAATAGCTCAGTGATTGTAAAAATGAAAAAAGTAGTAATTAAGTTACTTCTATTCTTTTACTCTGTGTGATCACTTGGAATTTTCACTTGCCTTTGACATTTCTGGAATTAATAGTGAAGTGGAATATTTACAACTCATTGCCAAATTTAGTCTCATGTTTAAGAACTTTTCTCTTTATGCATATACCTGTTGTTTCATGTGAAAGAACCTTTTCAAAAACAAAATTAATAAAAATTGTTCTTTCATAGGTTAAGATAGATTGGTGAATCTTACTAATACTGCTATTTTGATGAAGTCATTGATTGTCCATTCTCAAAATGGAAACTGCATTGTTACTATTTATTGTCATAATAGACTAATATGCAGATACATGTTTTCATTTTCTTAGAGTGCTAATCACTTCTATTTCCTGCTTGTACTATGGCATATTAACCTAATTTTGATAGCCTCCCCATATCAACATCCAACACTAGAGTGGGACATTTGTTACAATGGATGGCCCTACATTGACGCGTTATCATCACCCAAGCCTATGGCTTACATTAGAGTCCGTTCTTGTATAAGGTACATTCTCTGAGTTTGGACAAATGTATAACGACATTACCCACCATGATAGCACCTTATGGAGTAGTTTCACTGCCCTAACCATCCTCTCTACTTTACTGTGAACCTAACACTGCTATAAAAATGGAATTAATTATAGAAGAGATATAATTTTACATGTTATATATGTATAAAATCCATCAGTTGGTGATAAGTGTTATAGAAAAAAATTAAGCAGGGAGGAAGGTAAAGAGTGATGAAGATACATCTTCAGCTGGTCAGAGAAGCCCCTCTAAGGAAGTGAGGGCCATGAAAGCATCCAGGGGAAGGGCGTTCCAGGCACAGAGAGCAGCAGGGTCAGGGCCTGCACAAGTTTTGTGTATGTTCTGCGAACAGCATACAGGACTGTGTGGATAATTAGGCAGGAGCCAAGAAAGCGTGCCAGCCTTATGTGGACTTTGGAGTTCACTCTTCTCCTGATTGATACCGACATTCTTTCTTTAGTTAATACCTTCAACTCAATCTTTCCTTTTAAAATGACTGTGCATTTCAGCTCTGATTTGTTATGTACTCACTTTATGGTTTAAATGAGAAGCAATCTTAATTTATCATTCTTCATGATCATCCCCTCCCCACCATCCACCAGTTATAGGATATTGGGAAGCTGAAGAAGATAGAAATCTATGAAAGAGATATATTAGTCCCTATATAAATACAGAGCATGATCATTATAGGAATTGCACATGTTGACGTCAAAAAGCCAGAAAGATTCTTATTTTTAATTAGGAGAGATAAGTCATTTGTAGCCAACTGAGAGTTCAATAACTCTTTTTGGTAGAATTGCTGTGAGAGTTTGGAGAAATTAATCCTTTGAAAGCTGTGATTTTAAAAACAGAAAAAGAATAAAGGTTTCCTTAGCTCTAGCCCTACCATTTCCAGAATAATTTAGTGCACTATGCTATTGGTTCAAAAATGTCTTCAATTAAGAAAGACAAAACTTCCTATTCCAGATTAATCAAAATTCACTTTAAGTGACTTAAATTAGCAACAGGAAAGGAAGCTTCATCAACTTGAAAATTAAACTAAGCAACATTTGGTTTATTATTTGGAAGTGCAAGTCAAAGGAAAATGTAATAAAAATTTCTTAATAAAACAGCATGTGGTTTAAATTTCCTATTGCAAAATTCAATAACAAGAATGGTATTAAAATGTGTATCAAGCATCAGGGTTCAAAAGACTTCCCCCACCCCATGTGAGGCAAACAGGCAGACAGGTCATCATTTGGTCTCTTCCTTTGTCATAGGGGGATAGGATTTGTGGTTGTCTCCTTGAAAGCTAGTTTTCAGTAACTGCACCCACTAGTACCTCCCTGCCCTGTGGCTTTGCTCATGCTGTTTTCTACATGGAACACCTTTCCATCCCCTCATCATCTAGTTCTTTCCTGTTGGTCTTCACATCTCAGTTCATTGTCACCTGCTTAGAAATTCACCTCCTGACTTCTCAGACCAAGGTGCCACAGTCCTTCTATTTGTGGTACTCATCACAAAAATGCATTTACAGGGTAGAGCCATGTCTTCTGTTCCCGCCTTATCTCCAGTGCTGGCACCTATTAGATGCTCAATCAGTATTTGTTGAATGAATGAATGATACAAGAATTCGTAAAATCACTAGGAGGGCAATTGCCATTGAACTACTTGATTAGCAGGTGCAAAGATTCAAAAGTGTCTTATCTGAGAGTTCTAACTTTATTCTGATTAAAGCTAGGATCCTCAAATTTTCCTAATGTTCACATGTTTTGGGCTTTCCTCAAGGTTTTTGATCTAAGTTTTGATGCTGTCAGTGCAAACTGCAGTAAAAACTGCCTTGGGATGGCTCCCCCTTTTCTGATAAAAATCCCCAAAAGCCAGGCTTCCCAAGGGTACAGGATGAGCACTTCAATCAGGTCAAGTTTTGAGATCAGCTATTGGGAGGACATGAGTCCATGGTCCCCTGCTTGCTTTTACATTTGGCAGATGTTACCCTTCCTACCTTCACCATCTCTGATCAAGGGTGACTAGAAATAAAACAGAGAGGGGATGAGAGAGTCAGGGGAGGAGAGAAGTGCAGAAAAGAGAAATTCCAAAAAGAGAATTATAATGGAATATTGCTCTTCTCTGGAATATTTTCTTCAGAATACCTGATATGCATGTAGAGCCAACCCCTCACCTATCTCTTTTGTACATTTATCCTTCTGCCCAAAGAAACTTACCTTAGAGCTAGTACTCTCTCAAGTATTTCCGAATGTAATTGTGATAAATATACTGTAAATTTCTCAATTATAAATGTTGTATGTATATTATAATAAATGGAACACCTAAGCCAACCAGAGAGAACCAAATTTAATATCACTGCTCAGGTTCAGCTGAGACTCTTGGAATCAGAAGATTTCTGTCTGGTCCAGTATTTTCCTGACTGTGGCCTATAGACCATCAGTGTCAACATCAATGGGGAGTCTTCAAAATCAGAATTTCTGGAAGTTACCCTAGGGTTCTTCTTTTTATTGTGTTTCTCAGATGATTCTTACAAACTCTCTGGTTTGAGAGGTGCTGATCTAGTCTGATCCTCCTGTGTTATAGTGAAGACGATTAGCAATGTTACCTAGGTGGTGAGGGGCAGGGGAGAGACTGACTGAACCTCTGGCCGGGGGCCTTCCTCTGTGATCACCATCAGACTCAGAGCTTTCAGTGAGGCCTGCCAGTGCTAAAAATAAAAGCTTACTTTCTGCAGATCTGCAGGAGAGCTGCTTCCTGCTCATACCATTCTGAAATCTCTGGGACTAAGCGTCTTAGCCAAGGGACTGGCCACAACACCAAAGGCTGGGTCACAGCAGGTCTCCAGCTAGAGGTGAATGAGTCTTTGAAAATGTGCTCCTGAAAGTGTCTCTGCCCAGCCCTTTATGGCCAAGGACACCCCAGGTGGGGGTTCAGAGGGGCAACTCACTTCAATGAAGCTTGAAGCACCGGGAGTGTGGGAAGGCCATGGACACGACAGCCTTTGGACAGCAGTTTTCCTATGTGATCAAAATAGTCTCCACCTCATCATTTGAGCTGAATTTTTTTTTTTCAGATCTGCTGCAAAATTGCACAGCCTGCCTGAAATGTCACTGGTGTGTTTAGAGTTCAGGCCCTGCCATGTCTTTGGGGTGTGCAAACCTCACACGGGTCAAGGAAAACCACCTAGGAGTGAAGGCTGCATAATCAATGCAGGCAGTAAAAATCCCATTGCCCTTTAGAAAGCAATTTATTTTCCTTTCCAGAACAGAGAGCTATGTCTACTGAATGTGAAGTCCTAAGTAGGAAGTATCACTTTTTCATATGGGGAGTCAGGGGGAAGGAAACAGTTATTACTCAGAATAACTTTCCCATCTTAACCAAGAGTTTAACTGTAAAGGATGAACTTGAGAAGTCTCCCCTCTGGGAGCTGAGCTATTCATAACTCTAGAAAGTACAGTGCACACCCAGCAAAGGTCACTGTTATCCCCTCCTCCCACTTCACCACCAGTGGAGTTGGTACAGAAAACTAGTTCCTGAGTAGTGACTGATTTATTTTAGTTGAGATAAGATTACAAATGGCATAAATTCCTTCCAGAAACCAGTGAGGCCACCCATAAGGGGAATTGTGGGCAGGGCCTACTTTGTCAAAGGCAACGTCTGAACAGCTCATTGCAATATCTAGGCCAAGCCCTGTTCATCTGTCTTTCTGTTTTTGTTTATTTGTTTGTTTTTCTTTTTTGAGACAGAGTTTCACTTTGTTGCCCTCAGTAAAGTGCTCTGGTATCACAGCTCACAGCAACCTCAAACTCTTGAGCTTAAACGATTCTCTTGCCCTAGCCTCCCAAGTAGCTGGGACCATAGACACCTGCCACAGTGCCCAGCAATTTTTTGTTGCAGTTGTCATTGTTGTTTAGCAAGCCTGGGCCAGGTTTGAAGCCACCTGCCTCAGTGTATGTGGATGGCACCTTAATCACTGAGCTACGGGCACTGAGTTTCATCTTTGTTTCTGAGGACAGACAACCCTGAGCCAGGGCCAGACACTGGGAGCCTGCCCTTGCCTCTCTGAGCTGGGTGATGAAGCTAAAAGCTGGTGGGCAGAGGTCACCTGAGCCTCACCTCAGTCAACGTACCCCACTCCCTGGCACCTCTCTCCATGCAAACCCCAAACAAAACATTCCAGGCTCCCTGCACTGTGTCCCTTTGTCCATGCTTCCAGTTCCAGGGCTTCCATTTTTTTAAGTTTTATTTTTGTGTTAAAAGCGTGTTTTAAGATCCTGGAGTAATTTAATAGAAAACAAAGGTTGACAACATCTTGGTAGACTTCATTGATAGTGTGATACCTGTTTGGACGAGAGTCTCTCCCAACTTCTTCCAAAATTTGTGTTCTGAGCCAGGATCATGGGAGACAAAAGAAAACTCTCCCATTTCATAGTGTTTTCTAGTCTCAACCCACTCCCAACACCATAATGACCCATGAGGTACAACCTTGATTGGAAGATATTGTGTGGAGGGCTGGGAGGTGTCATTTGGTCAAGGTGACCTTCCCCTCAGTGAGGGGCTTAGTTCTTGGTCTCCTCTCCTGCCTTTTCTTCATGAGCAGATGCCCACACGAGGCCCTGCAGCCACCAGCTCTGATGGAATTTGAACCTTACTGAACATGGTACCAGTGGTATCACCAGAGCCCATAAAATCATGGTAAAAGAGAAGAGATTGTATGATTAATGCAATTAAGACAAAGGGTAATGAGTATCGCTATCAGGAAAGGCAGGGGTCTGCAAAAACAACACAGAGGAAATACTCATTTGAAGAGCTTCACCTACACTAAAGCATACAGAAAATCCCACCTCTTCTGTTGAGTGCGAGCAGCTGTTGATTGTTCTTCCCAAAAGCTTCCTGGTGATAATTACAAAAAGTGCTTTGGATGCCCCGACGCTTCAAAATGCTGTGGTGATAACAGGCCGGGGTGGGTGTGTCTGCTCAGGCCTGCAAATATGTCACCATGACATTGATCATGACCACTGGGCCTATGTAGGCCTGGCCTTCTATACAAGCACAGTCATCACCTGGAGTCTGATGGGGCTTCTCTCCCTGCATCCTTTACTAGCTAAGTCAACTATTTATTGGGTCTTATTCAGTGAGGTTGTTGGGGAAGTCTTCTCTTCCTTGGGCTAAGTTTCCTCCATAATATCCTGTCTAATCTAGTTGCAATATTGGCCCAAACTTGGTGGCCACACTAGTTTGTCAAAATTCCAGGGCAGGAGAGGGCAAATGTCTATCACTCCAGCGTAGAATCCAACTAGACCAGGACACACTCTGGTAGGACATTGCAATTTTTGCCATAAGGACACTTACATTTCCTATTTTTGCAGTTCTTTTTCATGATGGCTCACCCTGGAACCCATGTTGGTCTCAGAACCCTGTTTCTAGTCTTCAGAAGGGGAGAGGCTAGATCTCACTACAAGCATTAGGCTGTCCTTTGGGGATGGCAGACTCTTTGCAAATCAATGGGAGGACCCAAATTCCTCTGCCGTACCCCATTTCATCCTTAGGAGATTAGTTGAAGATGGTGTATTGGTTAAGTTCTCCAGAGAGACAGACCCAATAGGAGATCTATAAGTGAAGTCCTACCACCAGATAAGCCACCTGCCTGCAAGTTGTAGAATGAGAGAAACCAGTAACACAACTCCCAGAAAAGGCAGCTGTGTGGCTCAGGCCAAGTGTGACAGCTTTAGAATCAGGGAAGCCTATGGTACAGCTCCCAGTCTTCGGCCAAAAGCCTGAGAGCCCCCGGGAGGCCAGGAGCATAAGTCCCAGAGTCCCAAGGCCAAAATTCCAAGAGTCTTATGTCCAAAGGAAGGAGGAGAAAAAAGGTATCCTGCTCTGGAAAACAAAGAGAGGGAACTAAAAAGAAAACCAAGCAAGCTGAATGTCCCTTGTTCCAAGTGCACCTCCAGCCTAATGAATGTTGCTCACCCACATTATGGGCAGATCTTCCTCTCTGTCACTGACTCATGCACCAGTCTCCTCTGGAAATGCTCTCACAAAGCACACCCAGAAACAATACTTCTCCAGCCTTCCAGGTTGGCTTCCCTCAATCCAGGCAAGTTGATACCTGAAATTAACTTTCACAAAAGGACACCCAGAATTTAGGAAGGATAGAAAATTACTGTTTCTTTACTCCTAAATCAGTACCTGAATGACCTTGAATATAAAGCCTCAAATGTAACAAGAATTTTCTTATACTTTCTATGACATCATATAACAGTATACATATATTGATAAAATGGCTTTTCTATTTTTATATTGAATATAGTATTGTTTAAACACTATACAATATGGTTACACAGTCAGTGGCAGAACCAGGACTCCAATCTGGATCTTTTCATTCCAAAACCACTGCTGATAAAAAGACTGAGTTCTTTAAAGAAAGTAGGTTTGAATGGCTGGGCCAGTTTCACACCTTGAAGAAGAGGATGAGCATTTGTGTAGAGAAGCCGTGTGGGTGCCTCTACTTGCAGGGGGCAGTGCAGCAGGCCCAGAAGATAAGTAGAAATTTACCATTGTAAATTTATGATATTCTTCAGGCCCAAGGATCTGGGGATTTCTAGGACAATGTGCAGTTTCAAACATAAGAAAAAATCTGCCTCATTCATCCAGGGCTCAAGTCTGAAATACATTCAAGACGTCACCAATAATTACCAAGCAAGGAAACCATCCCCTCAAAGGAGACTAGTTTATCTGACAAGCATCCTTATTTTTACACAGAAATTGAAAGTAGATTGAATCCTGAATCTCTTGAATCCTGAATAAGCTTTATTTCAGAGAATACCCTACTACTTATGATAATCCTATGACAAACAAAATGCTTCTTAAATGAAATGAATTTACCCCTAGGCTACTTGGTGAAATTGTCTTATGGAGCCAGCTTTAGTGGTTGAGGGATGGCCCTTCAATAATGCATTATTTAAGCTAAATGGATTTTAAAGGCCCTTTTAAACTCTTGACAATTTGTTTTTAATTGAGGGTGGCAATGGTTAAATGGAGATTTGAAGTGATCTAGAAATTATGATGCAGAGAAAATAGGACAGAACACATTGAGATTTCCGGAGCTGTTATAATCTGAGTGTAAATGGGACCATTAAGACAGGGCTAATTATTTTTCCCCTTGGACAAAAAAACTGGCAGCTATAGTCCAAATAGTGACACCTGAATCAAGACATTCAATTTTTTGTTTAATTCTGGCATCCCACGGTCAAGTTCAAAAAACTATTATCTGAGAAGAGATTATTAGAAGGCACAAAATGGCAATAGGAGAAAAAGGTCTCAAATACATTGCTTTCACCATTTTTAATGTAAATTTCTCTGAGTTTTATTTCAGGTTTTCTCATCTTGGTAACACAATAGCATGAGTATAATTTAGCTTTTATTGATGGCTCAAAGTTGTTATCCAGATAAGTATACCAAATTGTGTGACACAGTGATGGCTTTGAATGGTCATTTATTCCTGCCCCCAAATGCTTCCAGTGGCTGCAGTCTGAGAGCTGTTTGCACTTTACCCACATTTTCTCAGTTTGAGCTAATCATCTATCTACACATCACCCTCTCTTCTCACTCTGTGTGGTGCATTTGCTTCTAAAGGCAAAGGCTGAGCTCAGAAAGTGACCAGCAAAAGACTTACCACACATGTAGAATGAGCATTCATTATTGAATTTCTACCTTTTTATTCAGTTTTTTTCCTTAACTTCCTTAGTTTTGCCTTAAACATGAATTACTGGCAAGCAATAAATAACCATTGTGTTGCCTCGACATCTGCTTTATGTATGTCAATAAAACCAACTGCTTAATTGAGATTCTCTACAGAATCAGCAATCTGTCCCAGGTGTTGGCAACTGGGGGTACAAGCATGGACCTTATCATTCTCACCCCTCTGCCCCTTGTGGCCTCCTTGCCCAGCTTCTCCCTGGTTACTCTAACAGGAACCTATACCTGTCTTTCATTGACTCTTCCAGTTGTGACTGTATGTGCAATAATTTCTTTAAAATCTGCCTCCTCAACTAAACTGCAAGCCCTGGGAGCTCAGCAATGACATCAGTCTGACCACTGTATGCTCAGGCTGAGCCTACTCTGCAGGGGCCATAATCAGTGTCCAGTTAATACCTGTCAAATGAGGAATGAATGATGGGAGCCCCCAGACGGGGCTGTATACCCTAGGCCAGGCCCTGACCAGCCACTCTGCTATTGCTCTCATCAGCCAACTGCTGCTTCTGGGACCCAGAATGATACATTTCTTCCATTTTTATCACATACTCCTTTCCTTCTCCAGCTCATGAGCCTCCAGTGATGACGACTTAAATTCCTCCCTACCCCAGTACTACCCCTGGATGCTAAAACCCACTGATGAGCCAAACCCAAATTTCAATCCTCAGGGCTCTTGGTCTCCAGACAAATCATAGGAAGTGCTTAGACCCTCCCCCACTAAGCATAGTCATTCTCTCAGTATCTGCAGGGGGATTGGTTCCAGGACCCCCCCAGATATTAAAATTCAAGGATGCCCAAGTCCCTTCTATAAATGCTGTTGTGTTTGCATATAACCTTCAGATATCCTCTCATATACCTTAAATCAACTCTAGATTACTTTTAATACCTAATATAATGTGAATGCTGTATAACTTGCTATTACACTGTATTGTATTTTATGTTTATTATTTTCTATTGTTGTATTGCTAATTTTTTTCAAATACTTTTGAGCTGTGGTTGGTTAAATCTGCAGAAGTCTTGGATACAGAGGGCTATCTGTATCTCCAAAGCAAGCACATCTCACACACTAATAGAGGGATGTCCAACCTTATTTTTTTCTCTGCTACACATTAGAAGAGTAAGAGTTGTCTTACGACACACATTAATTCACAAACACTAATGAAAGCTGATTAGCAAAAGAAAGGTTCATACAGACTTTTGGTGATATTGGGACACCACAGATAAGCAAAAAAGAAGTCTTCACAAAATCATCATGTGGCCTGTGAGCTGAAGGTTGGACACAGCTGAAGGTTGGCATCAGACTCATCTGGCGGGCTTGCTGAAACATGAATTGCTGGGCTTTACCCCAAGAGTTTCTGGTTCTGGGGTGAGGCATGAGAACGTACACATCTAACATGTTTCCAAGTGATACAAAGCTGCTGCTGCTGGCCCAGGAACCAACTTTGAGAACCTCTGCTCCAACTTGACCCCAAGGGTCCTGTGTGGAAGTCATAGTTCTGTCTCCACCAAGTTCACTCTACTACATTCACAAATCACTTTTCCTATTTTAAAACATTTAAATACCTTAACCTTCAGCTCTGTAAGTATTTCCTGGCTATCAGCTCCGTGCTCTGGAAGCTGAAGTGGCCCTTTCAAGCCCTGCGGGATCTGATTCATCAGCCTGAATGCACTCTTTATTTTGCACATTTATGAGTCCAAGGCTGGCAGGGCACTGAGAGCCCCAGCTCAAATGTAAATGTAGCCTGTGGACTCTGAGATTGAGTGTTGCTTCCTAAGAAGCTGAGCAGCCGAGAAGTCACTGTTGACAGCATTTGGTGCACTGCCAGGAAGCCCAATTTCTACAGAAATCCCTCCCTGCTCGTTTCAAGGAGTTGGTCACCGTAAAATGCAAACTTCCCCCAGGAGGCTGCCTGTTAGCTGGGGCCTAAGAACAGGTCTGAGAAGGTGGCTGAGACTCCTTAAGAATCACCGAGAAGCCCATCTGCAACACAGGTGACCCAGGAGATGAAGCCACCTGGTGCTCAAATAAACTCTTTTTCTCTGTTTAGTCTGAAGCCTCCAAGAGCACTTGTCCCCACACCCCAAATGATGCGAGTCTGACTGTGAGAAGCACCCATCAGAGGAAGCAGCCAGCTCACCCCACATCAGCCTTCCCCTGCAGAAGAGGACAAGGTGAGGGCAGCCTAGCGCGGCCAGGTCCTTCTGGAGGAAATAAATGATGGGATGCCCCATTCCCTTGTGCCCCTCACCCCTCACAGGGAAGGGTAGAGGCTCCCCTCATCCTGGGCTAAGTGACAGGGCTTCAGGGGCTGCTGGAACACCCTAGAATACATCCACTGGGCTAGGCTGCAGAGGGTTGGCAGATGTGCTGATCAGAGGGAGGACCTGCTTCACCTACCACATGGTGCAGCACCCTGGAGATATGAAGTGAGACTGTCCCCTGAGGCTGCCTGCAGGGGCGGAGTGATACCTCACTTGTGCCACACTCACTTGGTGTCCTTTATGACCTAGCAGCCCCTCTGGAGTTACCAAACATCCTTTCATAAATTCCTTTCCAGCATAAACAGGCAAGAAGGGATTCTGTTGTTTGCAACAAATATAGTCATGCATCACTTGACGATGGGCATGTGTTCTGAGAAGAGTATCGTCGGGCGATTTCATTATTATGTGAACATCATAGTGTACTTAGACAAACCTAGATGATAAAGCTGACTACACACCCAGGCTAGGTGATGTAGCCTTTTGCTCCTAGGCTATAAACCTGTACAGCATGTTCCTAGACTAAATACCGTAGGCAACTGTAACACAATGGGAAGCGTTTATGGATCTATACCATCTAAACATAGAAAAGGTAGGGTAAATAGTATAATCCACAAACAGTGGCACACCTGTATAGGGCACTCACCATGAATGGAGCTTACAGAACTGGAAATTATTCTGGGTGAGTCAGTGAGTGAGAGGTGAATGTGAAGGCCAAGCGCATGACTGTGCACTGCTGTAGACGTTATAAACACTGCACACTGAGTCTACACTAAATCTATACAAGAAAATTTTTTTTCTTTCTTCAATAATAAGTTAACCTTAGCTTACTGTAATTTCTTTTACTTTGTGAATGTTTAAAGAATTTTGTTAATTTTTGGACTCTTTTGTAATAACATTTAGATTAAAACACAAATATGTTGTATAGCTGTACCAAAATATTTTCTTTCTTTATATCCCTCTTTTATATAATTTTTCTTTCCTTTTTCTCTTTTTTTGCTTTTTAAACTTTTATGTTAGAAACTAAGACACAAATACATTAGCGTAGGCCTGCACAAGGTCAGGATCACCAGTATCACTCTCTTTCATGTCCACCTCTTGTCCCACTGGAAGGTCTTCAGGGGCAATAACACACATGCAGCTGTCACCTCCTCTGATAATAATGCCTTCTTCTGAAACTCCTCCTGAAGGACCTGCCCCAGGCTGTTTTAGAGTTAAATCCTTTTTTGGTAAAGGAGTTTGTGGAAGGAGTACACTAAAATAATAATAAACAGTATAGAATTGTAAATACAAAAACTAGTAATATAGTCGCTTATTATCACCATCAAGCATGATGCACATAACTGTATGTGCTAGACTTTTACATGCCCGGCAGTGGCAGGAGGCTTGTTTGCACCACCATCACCAGAAACAAGTGAGTAAATGCATTGAGCTGTGTAATATATGCAGTTCATATTTGATCAACAGATTTTTATATGGTGCATGACTATATTCTTGACTGATATAAACTTTTAACTCAATTTCAAGTGATTTTAGCTCATCTTAGTGGTGTTTTTCATTTGGACCTTCTTACATGTTGAATTGGGTCTTCTCAAAATTTAGATGCCGAAGCCCTAACTCCTGGTACTTCAAAATGTGAACTTATTTGAAAATAGGATTATTGCCAAAGTAAATGAATTAAAATGAGATCATACTGGAATAGGGTGAGGCCCCTATATATAGCTAAGGAACATTAAAGATTGACAGCAAACCACTAGAAGCTACCAAAGAACAGATTCTACTTTTGGTCCAGAAGGATGGGTAAGATTCTCCCACACATCCCTGAGAAAGAACCACTCTACCAACACCTTGATTTGGGGTTTCCAGCAAGTGGAGCTACGAGGTGGTAAATTCCTGCTGTTTCCTGTTGTTTAAGCCCCCAGTCTATGGTGCTTTGTTACAGCAGCCTAACAACTAATACAGACCTCCAAGCTTCAATTACGAATTTTTCAGAACTTAATAGCAGAAATTCTGTCACTGTTTCATAGAACGGTTGAATGAGGAACTCTGAGCTCATCTCAGGAGTCATCCATCCACTCTCCCAACTCTGATGTATGTCAGGATTAAAGAATTAAAATCCAAACAGGCCACGTGATCCTTCCCAAAATCAGCTGGTTGGCAGCAGGACTAGGTCTAGACCCCTGTCTTTCAGGTTCTGCCTAACTTCCTTTCTGCTATGATAAGAAGCAGATGGGAAGCAAAATTTGGCAGATAGGTTTGGACGAACAGCGCCTTGCACAGCTCACAACTACTATGTCATTGTAGCCCATCAGAATCACGTGGGAAGCCTTTCAGAGAACCACTGAATCACATTTCAGAGAGTATGATCTGAGAATCTGTGTATTTTAGAAGTTTCACCAGTTTGTAAATTCATGCACACCGTCATACTCCACAGCTGCCAGTGAGAGGGGTGGGCCTGGGTTGCGGGGCAGACAGCCCTGGGTTGGCTGCCCCCGGCTGCATGACCTCAGGCATATTTTGAAGTTCTCCAAGTCTCAGTTTCCTTCTATGTGAAAGGAAAGTACAGTAATGCCATATATTATCTCATTATACTGTGTAGACTTTAAAGGGAAAATTCAGGGACAGCACATAGCAGAGAGCCTGGCTCATGGTAAACACTCATTAGAATCCAGCTCTCATTATTAAACTGTTATTCATTAGGAAGTGGACATGACATTTATAAAGCCAAATCTTTGGGCCCCATTCCTCCTGGATGTCACAGGCTGTGCTTTTCCTGTTTTTTCCTCCTCTAACCAGGTCATAAGCTCATGCTAGTCTCTCCACCTGAATATCTTCCTCCATCTCCCCAAATCCTATTCACTATTCAAAGTCAAATGCCATCTCCTCTTGACACCTTCCTTAATCTCAAAGTCAAGTGCTGGCTCCCTCCCTCGTCTGAGCCTGCTCTAGAACTTGTGCTCAGTCTGAGTGGTGGCAGTGGTGGTCATTCTGTGTCTGCAGCCCTCCCCAGCCAGTGGCCCGATACTGAGCACAGTGACACAGAGAAGGTGCTGTAGAACTGCAGCCTCAAGGCCACAGACCTGTATCATTCAGTGGCCTGGAGGTGACCAGCAGGTGAGCAAGGGAAGCATCACCTGTATTTACAGTCACCTGCGTCACTCACATCACCATCTGAGCTCTGCCCCTGTCAGATCAGGGGCAGCATTAGATTCTCCTTGGAGTGTGAACCCTACTGTAAACTGCACATGCGAGGGATCCAGGTGGCATGCTCTCATTATATGACACTCTAATCCCCACGCCCAGACATGGAAAAATTGTCTTCCAGGAAACCAGTCCCTGGCACCAAAAAGGATGGGGACAGCTGCTCTAAAAACATCGACTGAATCGGAGTAAATATCCGTGCTCATTCCAGTCCCCACAGGGCCCCACTGGACATCTCCTGAGTCAGGATTCTAGGTGACTCAGATTCATCCACATCACTTTTCATAAGAGGACAAAGGACAAGCAGACAAAGAGTTCATGTCAGAGATGGCACGCAACCTCAAATGTGATTCTGAGGGAATGGCAAAAAAATTCCAGGTCACAGGTTTCTGAAAGATTCTCCTTTCTGGGTTGCCACGGGCATCTGTGAGACTCTCCAGGGAACCCACACAGCAGGTCCTGACTCTAATGTAGAGTGGAGTGTGCAGATTCCCCAGAGGACAGAGTGGTAGTTAAGGAATAAAACCATCACTCGTGTGCAGGGGCTCCATTAATCATGGCCGCCGCTCTGCAATAATGCCATTTCCTAGGACGCTATCTGTGCTTCCATCCCTTATCACGGATGTTTCAGGGTATTAGGTCAGGGAAGATGAAAGAGGGAGACAGAGAGAGAGGGAGAAATTGATTAATGGTGTACTGCTGAGTTATTTTTCTCTTAAATATCGTCTCCTTTTCCTCTGTTATAACATCCTGACCTGAAGGAGATTTCTAGCACTTTCTCCTCTTAATGAATGTGGCTTCACAGGTTTGAGGTAGATGCTGTCACTCATGGGGATGATTGCGAACAAAAATAGAGGCAGCTTTCCGGGGTCAAGGTAATGGGCAAAAAGGATGACACTAGATGATTAAAATCCACTGGAAATCTGCAACCTCCTATTTACCATAACTTTAGCTCTCCTGGCTGTCTCAGGTTTACCAGAGCTACTAATGACCTGGCAAATGCTTAGGCATTCCATGACTGGAATTTTTCTGCCATTGTGCAGTAAACTAGTAGTCCCCGGAGAGAAAAAGATTTCTTATTTGTTTTTAGAGGGTCTCCCTCAGTTTTCTAAACTCCGCTTCTTCCTGCCCTTCTTTCCACGCCAGGTCATCTATTCATTAATAATTGCCTCTGTGGTGTTTCTGAAATTTATTTTTTCTCTCTCTCCCCACTCTCTGTTAGCCTAGAATCTCCTTCCTTCATCCTGGATCCCTACAACCTTTTTCTACGCACAGACCATGTCAGCCATGAATCTGCATGCAGATATCAACACACTATTCATCTTTATACTAAACACCGTCCCAGTCCTGACCCCTCTGGGCCCTGTCTGATACTGTGCTTCTCCCTTCCTATCTATCCATCCATCCATGCATCTGTCATATCTATCTATAATGTATCTTATCTATCATAGATATAAATTTATCCTCTATCATACATGCATCTTTCAGTGATATCTATTTACCTATCTATCTGTCATCACCTTCTACTCCCGTGCACATTACCTGAATCAGAACCCTTTCCCCTGGCAAACTTCTGTTTATTCCTTAAGCTATACCTATTTTTTCCTACATCTTAGAAGATGCTCCTCAAATCAATCAAAATACCACCTCAATTCAGAGTTTGAAGAATGCTCCATACCTTAGCTCTTTTGGGAGGTCACAGTGGACATTTACATGTAAAAAACTCTTACAAGTCCCAAACTCCAAATGCATGCTATTCTCTCTACTTAGAATATCCCTCTAGCTTCTCCCCTACTGACTAATTAAATCATTTAAGCTTCCGTTTAAACGTTACTTTCTCTGGGATGCCTTCCTTGTGCCCTCCTCGCACCTTAGGTGAGGCCCTGTTACAGCTCCAACAGCATCATTCATCCCCCAGAACCCACTTGTCTCATTTGTAATCAGCTTCATGTCTGCATTTCCCACTGGAACATAAGTTCCAAAAGGGCAGGGATTGCACCTCTCTTATTTGATGCCTTGTCTCAAGTGCATAACACAGTGCCTGGCATACAATGAGCATATACATGTTCATTGACCAACTGAAGTAAAAAATCATAACTTGAGGCTCAGCGCCCATTGCTCAGTGAGTAGGGCACCAGCCACATACACCAAGACTGGTGGGTTTGAGCCCAGCTGGAGCCTGCTGAACAACAATGACAGCTGCAACCAAAAACAAAAAATAGCCGGGCATTGTGGTGAGCACCTATAGTCCCAGCTACTTGAGAGGCTGAGGCAAGATAATTGCTTAAACCCAAGAGTTTGAGGTTGCTGTGAGTTTTGACGCCACAGCACTCTACTGAGGGCAACATAGTGAGACTCTGTCTCAAAAAAAAAAAAAAAAAAAAAATTGTAACTTGGGAAAACATTGCACCAAACAGGACTTGCCCCACCATAACACATTCTATGAAAAAATTTTACTGACCCCTATATGTTTTTATAAACCTCTCCATCATGTGTTTGGGTTTTTGTTTTTTTTTATGAAAAAGATAATTTAATGAAGTTCTATAGAATTAAAACAATAGGTGCCTCTCCCCACAAAAATGAACAAAGATACCATGGCAAAACGCCTGGTAGTTATCTGTGAATGTGTTTCTTTTTTTTTTTTTTTTTAATTTTGCTTTCAATTTCAACTGGCTTCACTCATCAAATAAATTTCACTCATCTTAGTTTGAAGTTTTTTTTTTTTTTTTTCTTCATCTCTTGCCCTTTGCCTCCCAAGTAGCTGGGACTATAGGCACCCACCACAACGCCTGGCTTTTTTTTTTTTTTTTGGTAGAGAAATGGAGTCTCACTCTGGATCACTCCATCTCATGCTGGTCTCCAACCTCTGAGCTCAGACAATCCACCTGCCTCAGCCTCCCACACCACTAGGACTACAGGCGTGAGCCACTACGCCCAGCCTTGTGAATGTGTTTCAATTTAGTACTATGCCTATGGAGAGGACCTATAAGTATGCTGACTGTCTTATCTTTGTTATTTTGTTTTTTGGGTTTTTTTTTCTTTATTTTTTATTGTTGGGGATTCATTGAGGGTACAATAAACCAGGTTACATTGATTGCATTTTTTAGGTAAAGTCCCTCTTACAGTCGTGTCTTGCACCCAAAAGCTGTGGCACACACCAAGCCCCACTCCCCTCCTTCCTTCCCTCTCTTTGCTCTTCCTTTCTGATTTCATTTCTTTTTTTTTTTTTTTTTAAGCAGGAACTCAACTTTATTGCGTCAAGCAGCCGCTTATATAGAGTGTGGGGAAGGGGCAGGGAAAGAAGGTGGGGGATGAGGTGCGTGACAGGGTTGGGTCAATGGCATAGTACCACGTTGGCTGTATCTAGGTAGAGGCAGTTTCAGGCCGGCCCTTGCTGAGTCATTGCTATGCAGAAGTAGCTCGATGGATCTACTTGTAGTCAGGCTCGGGAAGTTGCACTAGGCCTCAGGCACATGGCAGGGCCCAACAATTCCCTCTTTTGTTTTTTGTATGGCAGAAAAACATAGCCCCTGTCTTATGTTGCCTGCTATTGCAGTTTCAGTCTTACCTGTCATGGGGATACAAACATCA
Source organism: Loris lydekkerianus (assembly GCA_963574355.1). Lineage (NCBI taxonomy): Eukaryota > Metazoa > Chordata > Mammalia > Primates > Lorisidae > Loris > Loris lydekkerianus. Next base: position 108 of record CAUYPK010068430.1, on the reverse strand, counting down.
ATGGTTTGGTTCCTGTCTTAGGTTGACTGAATGCAGAGTGATCTTACCCGTCTTTGGGTACTATGAATGTAATCCACCGTGCAGCCTCTCCATATCCTGTCTTAGGTT
>CAUYPK010068429.1:0-29860 GCA_963574355.1 Loris lydekkerianus | reverse complement strand
GAATGGAAGAAAAAGTATCCAATGTACTCAGCCCTACTATGAAACTAATTTATAACTTTCATATGAAGGCTATAACCCAATTATAGCCTAAGAATATGGGGAAAGGGAGGGGATGGAGGGGGGAGGATGGGCGGAGGGCGGGTGATTGGTGGGATTACACCTACAGTGCATCTTACAAGGGTACATGTGAAATTTACTAAATGGAAAATATAAATGTCTTAACACAATAAGAAAATGCCAGGAAGGCTATGTTAACCAGTGTGATGAAAATGTGTCAAATTGTATATAAAACCAGTGCATGGTGCCCCATGATCGCATTAATGTACACAGCTATGATTTAATAATAATAATAATTAAAAAACCAGAAATGTTTCCTCTCACAGTTCTGGAAGCCAGAAGTTCAAAGTCAAGGTGTGGCAGCGACTCCCTCCCTCCTGGGCCCTGGGGAGGAATCCTCCCTCGCCTTTCCAGCTTCTGGTAATGGTGGCATTTGTGGCGTCCTTGGGCTTGTGACCATGTCTTTCCACTCCCCGCCTCTACTGCCATTCAGCCATCTTCCCTCTGTGTGTGCCTGTGTTGAAATCTCCTTCTTGTGAGGAGTCACTCTGTTCAGGGGCCATCCTGACCGATGACATGGTCCCATCTAACTAATCACATCTCCAAAGATGCTATTTTAAAATAAAGTCACTGTGAGATTCTGGGTAGACTGAATTTTGGGGTACACTATTCCCCTTAGGGGTTGCAGGGGAATCAGGAGAGCATTCCCCAGACCCTGGTGGTCCGGAAGGGCTGGCAGAGGCTCAGACAGAGTGGCAGTGGGGCTGGGAGGATGGAGGATTCTAGAAGCTTTTGGAGGTAGTGTGGCCAGGACTCAGAGAAGGACAGATGTGAGGGAAGGGGCATGCAGAATGACAGGAGATCATGGAAGCCCTCCTGGGGAGAGCTGGGGTTGCAGGGAGGGCCTGCTGGGTGGGGGCTCTCCAGCCCCTCCCCCACACTTCAGGCAGCACCTCTCAGTGGCTGTGGCTTTGCTGGGTCCTGGGCGAGGTCTGAGGAAGGGCCTGGCCCCTCCCAGGATTCTCTCTAGGATGACATTTAGGGAGTAAGTGTTCTCAGGCGGTAAAGCCCAACTTCCCTTCACTGGCTTGGCAAACAGAGGTCCATGTCAGCTGCTGAGGTTGGGAGTTGCAATTAGGGGCACACACGCCCCCTTGAAATAGCCCCAGGGGAAGTGGTGGGTGGCCGGAAGGCAGAGCAGGAGGCCTGGAAGCCCAGGCTATCATTGACACCGGGAGCAGCCCCGTCCGGGTGGTGCCAGAGCAGCTGGGGCAGGAACAGCTGGGCGCTCTAAGGTGCTGTTCCAGGAGGGGTGGGGAGCCAGGCTCGGAAGGCCACCTCTAGCTGGGGTGATGGCTGGTGATGGCGGGTGGGGGGCAGCTGGAGCCCTGCCTGAGCGCTGGGTCCCACGGTAGGCTAGCTCTCGAACCCCGCGTGCCCAGCTGCCTCCCTTAGCCGTCTGGTTCCAGGGTTAGACCCGCTCGGCTTCCGCTAACAGGGAAACGCGTCACACTGGCTGAAGCCAGAAAGGGGCTGCAATGATTTGCAGCCGAGTGTGGCTGGATCTGGACTCACACCAAGTCCCCAGGGGCCTGGCTCTCTGCTGTTCTGGGCTGGCCGCTTCCTCTGGCTCCTCACTGTGGGGCCCCACTGGCGTGGGGCTGGTCCCACTCTCTGAGCAGTCTAGGAACTGCAGGCTCCTTTCCTTAGTAGTTCAAACAGTGTCCTGGGGTTGTGGCCAGGCTTCCAGGCTGACATGAGGGACACCATGTGTTGTAGTCAGTGCTTAGTGTAGACCAGCTGGGTGGGTTCATCAATTCCTGACATATTTACCGGGGTGGGGTGGGTGGCCCCCAAGGGTGGCCACAGCATGTTTCCAGGTGAAGAGTGAGCAGGTGCTGAGTGGCGCAGACCACGGCTGTGGGCATCTCCTACCAGAGCCCACCAGAAAGCGCATTGGGTATTTCAGTGGAAACACTTTAATATTAGAAAATAGTTAACCAGCTATAATAAGTTGTTAATCAGAAACACACAGGCAAAAGGAGAGTGGAGTGAATAGGGAAGGAGCCAGCACCCCAGGGCTGGGGGACAAAGGGGAAAAAGCTGGGGACACTAGCAGGGCCCTGGACAAGGTGTCTGCAGGGGTAAAAGGGGGGAAACTGGCTGATTTAGCTCCTGCTGCTGGGATGAGGAGGGGCTGCTGGGCGAGGCTTGGCAGGACGGGCCCAGAACAAGAGACCATGGCTCAGTGGGAGGTGTCCCTGCTCCCCATCTGTGGATGAGAAGATCAAAGTTATGAGACAGGATCTGTGTCTCCAGGGCCTCCATTGGTCAGGAATGCCCGTGTGTGAGATGCTCTTACTGCACCGCACACCGAGGCACTCGAGACTCACGCACACAACTGGGGCAGATTATTTTGGGTGCCCAAACTGCACAACAGGCATTTCTTCAGCGTCTGCCAAGTGTAATTAGGCCATAATTAGGTGGGGCTCTGGTTCCTGGCTTTTATGGCTAAATCATATTGAATCACCACATGAGAGGCAGGGAGAAGCCTGGAGTATGTGTCTTCCTTATTGCTGGGACACTGAAACAATAGTAATAACAATGAATCTCATATACATGTAAGGTCCTTGAAGCCATGCACCATGGCTATTCTCTCATCAATACACAAAAGCACCAGGGAGCTCGGGCAGGAGGGGGCAGATGGGGAAGCTGAGGCTGGACTTAGGGAAAGGCAGGAGGGCTCCCATCCCTAGACTATTTCTCCCACCACAGCAGGTGGTCCTGAGGGGGACAAGAGCAGCTCTGCTGGTGAAGGGGTGTCTACTCAAGGAGCAGACCCTGGTACCCTGGGGACTCCAGCAGAATGCCATAAGGACATAATGGATGGCTTATGTGAAAAAGGGAAGTCACAAATTAATTGCACTTACAGTGGGCCTTCTGTGGGTGATCACCCATGGGACTGTGATAAACTGGTCAGCACACAAAGGTGGTCACATAAGGGACTAGACCTGCTGTACTGACACATACATGTGCATGGGGTTGGATGTCAGGTCAGCCTAGGGAGGTGGCCGCTAGCAAGGTTCTACTGCAGGAATTTTAGAACTAATAATGGCCAACACTTCATAGCTCTTATTAAAGTGCTGGGCACATTTCCATGCGCTTCCCAGAAAGAAACTGCCATGGTGGAAAGTCTGCAGCCAGAGGCCCATGTCCACCTCTGAATGTGGCCGTGTTTGGAGATGGGGTCTTTCAGACGTAGTTAGTGAGGATGTGGCCCGTCCTTCCCTCTCTGCCACTCATCCAGTGGCAGATGTTTTTGTAAGAAGAGGGGATGCAATGGGAGACAGCAGTGGGAGATGAGGCAGAGAGGGAGGGACGGGCCACAAGCCAAGGGACGCCAAAGATGTTGACAATGTCCAGACACGTGAGAAGCCAGGGAGGGTCTCTAGAGCTTCTGGAGAAGGCGTGGCCTGCTGGATTCCAACCTCCTGCAGGTGACAGGATAAATTTGTCAGTGGGGCTCTATTACAACAGCCCCCAGAAACTAATGGGGTGACCCTTGATTCTCCCAGGCACCCCATGAGGAAGATGCTGCCATTTTCCTCCAATGGGCTTCATGCTCTTCATCCTGTTGGTCACTCACTGTGGACACCGTCTTGTGGGAATTTATTACTTCATCTGTAAATGGGGCGGACGAAAATCAGAGAGGTTGAGCAGCTGGCCCCAGGTCACACAGCAGGAAGCAGGCAAAGAGGCTGCTTGTGAAGGGCAGCTTTATGGATCCTCCTGCCCTAACCACATTGGGCTGTTGTCAGAGAACACAGATACACAGGGCCTGCTGAACGTGCCTTTGCTTTAACTAGAATCACTCCCATAGGTGAAATTGTGTGATTGTATATCACAGTTGATTTTGTGGTGGATGTTGGCACAATTTACCCTGTGGCAGGTGGGGAGGAACTTAGGGAGGGGGGAGCTGCTGTCTCCTCTCCCCCACACCCATGCATCTAAACGGTACCTATCTCTACTGGAGTGTGAGCCTTGGTGCCCCAGAAAGCCCGTAATTATTATTAAAATAGCATTGTGCATTTGGTAATTAGAGGAGGCCCTTGTTCTACTAGAATGCTGCAAAGAAAAAAACAGTCATGTCGATTAGTATGTGGAGAGATGTAACAGTCTGGGGCAGTGCATTTCTGATCTCTAACTAAGTGTGTTTGTCCAAAGGTGAACAGGAATGCAAAGATTTAGGGAGCGTGAAAACCTTTTAATTCTCAGGGTTAGAGTTTATCCTCATAGGCTCCTCCAATGGGATAGCTTGTCCTGTAGGGCAGAGGCAGGTCTGGGGACTGGGTGCAGGTCCCGGGGCTAATGAATGTGTTTGGACCAGGGCAGGGAAGGACAGAGGGGCGCCGCCATCAGACTTGGCAGGGGCAGGGCCCAGTTCAAGACCCAAAAGGAAAGTTTTACTGAGTGTTCTCCCTGTGCTCCGCCTGGGTGAAGGCCATCAGGAAGTGACAGGCAGGGACTGCCCTAAATGGTCTCCAGTACTGCTCATTTTCCCCACCCCCACATTTTCAACCATTCCCCACATTGCCAGAAGGTTCCAGGTGACCTCCCCATTACCTGGGAGGCTCTCCTGCCTGCTCTGCCTGTAACACACCTGCCTTCGCCCCGCTAGGGGCTTAAATGTAATCTCCTTACCACCACTAGGAAGGTTCACCTGACTAGTGTGGCCTTGCTGCCTGGGACCTGGGGGAGCTTAGAGAAATGCAGGTTCAGACGCCCTACCCAGACCTGCTGAGTTGGGGCTGCTCTGGAGCATTGATTGACACTTGAGTACCCCTGGCTTCCTGCATGTCCCTCCCTGGGGGACCCATGCTGTCTCCTTCAAGCCACGCCGGTCCAAATTTCTGGAACAAAAATTCCCAGTACATGCCGAATCAATGACGGAATAGCAGGACTCTCCACCTCTGTTCTCAGATTGGCACTGAAAGTGCTTGGTGAGTCCTAGCCTCTTGGTACCATCAGGACTGGCCGAGTCAGGGCCGTGGCCCTGTCCTGCTGTGGCCTGGGTGGCTGCGGTGGTGCAGGGTTGCCGGCTGCCTGCAGCAGGGCTCCCAGGGCAGGCCTGCGAGTGCCTTCTCCTTTAATCCCAGCTTGGGTTCATTTACTCATTCCTTGTAATTGGATTAATCATGTGGCTTAGTTCGTCTATTCAGACTCACTTTGTCAGAGCCCTGTGTCAATTTTAAGCAATTGTATTTTCCCAGCTTCATTTCCCATGGAAATTTCAATAGGATTTCTCCATCAGTGGCTGGGAGTCGTCCTCCAGGGAGCATATTAAATGGTCACTCTGCTGGGTCCCCACTCTGCTGTGAGGGCCTCAACAGAGTTGAGGAGGAGAACTCAACAGAGTTCTGGAGGAGCCTGGGGCTCCAGCTCTGGGGAACAGGCCTCCCCATCCCTACAAGCTGGGTCACCACTCCTGCTGCCTGTTTCCACGAGGCTGATCGGGGACAAGACCCTGCTCTGTGCCTCTCATGCTTTTCCTGAGACTTGGGCCACAGCCGTGGCCCTGTGTCTCTGGGGTCCACCTTTGCCTGTGTGTACACTGCTACAGGGGGCTGAGGGTGCCCCAAGGATATGCCCGTGTCCTGACCCCCAGAACCAGAGAGGGGACCTTATTTGAAGAAAGGGTCTTTTGCAGAGGTGATCAAGCTAAGGATCTTGAAATGAGAGCAAATTGGGGCCCAAATCCAATGACAATATCCTTATAGGAGGCAGAAGAGGAGTCTTGGAGGGGACAGAGAAGGCTACCTGAGGACAGGGCCACGTGAGAACCGGGTGAAGATGGGGGTGGCGCAGCCACGGGCTGGGGCCACCAGCAAGTGTTAGGAGATGCAGTGAAGGACCCTCTGGGGGCCTAGGGAAGGGAGTGGGCCTGGCAACATCTGGATTTTAGATTCCTGGACTCCAGAACTGTGAGAGAGTAACTCCCAGCTTTGGAGCTGGTGGTGATTTGTTCTGGTGAAGCCCCAAGACACTGACTCATCTTCTGATCATTGCTGAGGGCTCTGTGGTGGTCTGGTCCGTATGAGCCTCACCAGGATCAAAGTCATGACACAAAGGGGTGGCATCTGGAGGAAAGGCTCAGGCACACTGGGACAATGGGGAGAGGACACTGAGCAGCACCCCTAAAGTCAGCACCCCCAAAATCACATGGCAGGACAGAGGAACCCTTTGCACATGAAAGAGAAGATGTGATTAAAGGTGGCTGAGTGTCCTGCTTTGGGGAACTGCCTTGCAGTCATGGCCCTGGCCAGCCCGAGGATCTGCCCCAGCAATGTCCTAGGAATGGGAAAGGGAGCCCTGGATGTGCAGGGTAGAGGGGTTTGTGGGAGCCCAGACACTTCTCTTGCTGTGGGGCAACCCAGCTACCCTCCCCCGTGGGCTGATCTCCTGTTCATGGTGATTTCGACCTGGTACAGGGTGCCTGGAATGCCACCAGGGTAATCACCTCTTCCCTGATTTTGGAAGAAGCCCTGGGCAATGTTCAGAGAATTTTTAACCAGGGTTAATCTGGGCTCAGGTGGACTTTGAGTTCTGCTCGGGCTTTTGGGCCACTGACTGGAAGCTCCCAGAGACTCAACCCCCAGGCCTCCCTGCAAACCACCCACCCTACTGCCTGATGGCTGGGTGGGGTGTGGAGAGAGCTCCCCTTTCCTGGTTTCATTTTCCCTTCCAGGATGATCTCATGAGGCAGGACACATCCCAGGTCATCGCAGGCGAAAAGGGAGTTGGCGCTTCCAGTGTAGCCTAAAACATGACATTAAGGTTTGTGTGGAGCCTGTCTGCCAGGGACACACTGAGCTCAGAGTCTCCTTCACTCCCTGTGACTTGGTAGGACCAGCCAGCCCAGGGCTGTGGCTACCCAGACCTTTGCTCATGCATTGGGTGGGGCCAGGCTCAGGTCTGGGTTGGTTCTGGATGCCAAGCTCATGCTGTTTCCTCTGTTTGAGCTCAGAAACACCACAGGGCTCTAGTCATGCTCTGCATTCACCTGCTCCTACCTCACCATGTGAGATGGGTATAGGGAGGTTTCTCAGAGCGCTGCTTCCCATAGGCTTCCAGGGATCCTGCCTCCCCCATCTCAGGCCAGGGCAGGGGCACTTGGGGGGTCCTGTGGGCTCCCCATGCTTGTCCCCACTTGGTGGCCACTGTAGTCTGAGGCTCTGTCCTCCAGAGTGATTGCTATGCACCCCCACCCTTCCTAAAGCTTTTAGTCTTACCCATGATCTAAATTCACTGAAGAAAATTAAGTAAGACCCTGTTAAATGTAAATATTTTACCTGGGATATCTGCCATGAGAGCACATTTTCATCTTTTGTCACCCTAAAGAAAGTCATTTATTTGATTAAATAGCAGCCCATGGCTGGGCCACTGAATATTATTGACTGAGAGTGACATTTATGGGTTACTTGCCACCACCCAGGAGTTAACAGGGGTGTGTGGCACAGCATCTTTGATGGCTGGTTGTCTGCCTTCTTCCTCACTGATCTATTCCCCCAATTTTTAGCTGGACAGAGGATTGCTCAGAATGAAGACTATGTTTTCTGGCCTCCCTTGACACAGGATATGGACACAAGACTGAGTTAGAGCCCATGGATTATTAGGAGAGGCAGGGTGTGCAACCTCTGGGAAGTGACTGTGCAGGGAGATGAACACTCTGCTTTGGTGCCTCCTATTTCCTGCTAGGGGGATGTAGATGTAATGCCTGGAGCTAGAACAGCCATTTTGGTCCATGAGGTCATATGATATACCTGGAGATGAGACCAGGGACAGGGGAATAAAAAAGGCAAGGAGCCAAATGCCAGGTAATTCACGCAGGAGGATACTAAGCAGCCCCGGAGGAAGAGAAGCAAACCGGCTCCTGTCTAAGTCTCTTCCACCTTGGGCTTTTCCGTGACATGCAGCTGGAGCAAATCCTAATGAACAGCCCTGAGCCTGGCTAGCCGGATGTCACAGAGCTCCCGGGTGCCTGTGTCTGGAGCCAGTTCACTGAATTGTGAGCGTCTTCACCACTCAGCACCTGTGTACGGCGAGCCCTCTGGCAATAGTTCCCAGATGGACGGATGAGTGAGGCAAATGCCAGATGCTGCAGTCTGGTGACCAGACTCTTTCTAGCTGTGTTCTTCTTGTGTCTATGTGACATAAAAATGCAAACATTACATCAGGCTGGAGCTTCTCGAATCACTTCCTGGCTCATAGACAATGACACTGTGGCCCCGAGAACTGAAATGACTAGTTACAGTCTGCTAGGGGCAGAGCGGGGTCAGGACCTTCTGGGGGTTAGGGGTGCTCTGTCTGCCTGGCCACATGCCTCCTCCAGGCTGTCGGAGGACAGTGGTGTTTTCCTCCACTTCCAACAGCTTCTGCAGTCACCTGCAGAATCTCTGTGCTGCTGGCCAGGGCCTGCCAGTTGGTATGGGATATTTGTCACGCTGCACATGAGACATCACCTTGAGCTCCTACTGAATAGAGAGCACAGCATTCCTTTCCCCTCCAGCCTGTGGTGTTGTGCAAAGTGACAGGTGTGATAACATGTCACAAAGCCCTCTGTGGGTGAGGTGGCTCTTCTGAGACTGGGAGGCTGCTTTGAGTGGCCTGTTAATAGGCAGCCCAGTTGGGGGGAGGCAGGAGCTGGGACCCGGGAGGGGGGAGGGGCGCTGGGACTCAGCTGCAGCACTCAAGGCATGCTGGGGTCTCAGGTTCCTCTTCACGTTGACGTTGGTTCACATGTACCCAGGGAGAGACGCTAGGGCTGTGCTTGCAAACCAAGTTCTGGAACAATCCTCCCCAAAGAAAGGGCTGCCAGGCAGGGCTGTAGGGTACTAGAGAGGAGTCCGCAGGCAGATGCCTCAATGGCCAGGGGAGATTTGAGTTTGTAGACACTTCCAGGCAGGCAGGTTTCCAAGGTTCTCCTGATGAACATGGTGCCACAGTGGTACGAAAAGGAGCACATGTTGGTTAAGAGGAGGTCTGGGCAAGATCCCTGCTCCCCCCATGGGGAGGTTCACCCAAGGTTCTCAGCCACCCAGCGCCATGGAAGCTCAGAAGCTTGACTGGGGCAGTAGAAGGGCCTACTTGCCAGGCCCTTGCTGGCTTTGCTGTATGGAGGAAGAATTTGAGAATGAAAAGAGAAGCCAGTTTAGCAATCACAAGAGTCCAGGGGGCAGGTGATGTCACCCTGTGCCAGGCGAGGGTGGAGATAGGTCCGTGGGGTGGATGTTGGCAGGGGCAGGAGGTAGAGGCAAGAGTGACCCCTAGTTTATGGCTGAGGTTCCTGGAAGGAGGCAAATGGGACCCCTGAGGTTGCAGGAGCCCCTCACCTCCCTCTACAGCCTCTCTAGGGGAAGGTTTCTTCTTCTACCCAGGTTCAGCTGAGGACAGCCATGTCCCTCAGGTGGCCTCCCAGCAGGGCCAAGGAAGACTGGCAGACCCCCGCCCCCCACCACTGGCATGTTGTAAGGACAACATAAGGGTGTTATAAAGAACTTACTTGTTTTTCTGGAGTTATTTAGGGGTGATCCCCACAGCTCAGATACCAAGAACTGTCATCAGGAGGAAGCAGGTGTGGAGCCCAGGGCAAGCCCCAGAGAGAATTTCCTGGATAGAAAACAAGGGGCTGCATGGCTCTCTGTGGGGTTCAGGAAGGCTTCCTGGAGGAGGTGGCCCCCGCTCAGGGTGGATGGGTGTGTGAGAGTCAGGGAGGCCGGGCAGCTCGCCCACAGGGTGTGGTGAGCAAACAGTAGGGGGTGGGCAGGTGCCTGTTCCATCCCACACGCAGTGAGTGCTCTGCCACCTTTGTAAGGGGCAAGGTGTGAGCAGACCTCAGGGGCCAGCCGTCGTGAGCGCTGAGTGCTACCACAGACCTTCCCCAGGGCCCCTTCCTCTTTGGGGGCTGAGACACCCCCATTGCTTGGGAATAATGACTCTTTTTCTTCTCCTCTAACTACATCTGCTTCTATCACTGTAATAAGAAATGAACTTTAAACAACTTTCTGCAGAGCCATTTCTTAAGCCTTGTAGACAGGCTAATTGATGGAGGAGCGAATGTCACGGCTACATCGTGGCCTCCTGTCTCTGTTTCTGGAAAGCCTCAGGGATGCGTGGGTCTGAAGCAGGCCGTGGAGGTCAGTGGGTGGGAGAGGGTGCTTAGGACACTGCGTGGAAAGGCAGAGGGGACGGGGAAGAGCTGTGTGTCTGGCTGACCATTACCATTTTCAGAATCGCAGTCTCTTCTAGAATGGCAGGCCAGAGAGGAAGGCAGGGAGGTTTCTGAAAGGTAAAAGCTATAAAAACAATAGAGACAAATTTAGGGCTTTTCAGTGTGTTTAGAACATTTTATAGAAATCAGGAAGGAAAGTCTCCTGCCTCCCCAGAGTCCCTGGGAACCAGGGAGCGGTGTGGGGGGTCCTGGTGCCTGGCTATGCTTTCTTTCTGTCATTTTCCCCCAGCAGGCCTTCCTTGGTAACTTACAGCAGCAGCCCCATGTGGTGGCGTGAGATACAGCCTGACCAGGACCACGTGACCTTGAGCAAGGTGCTGAACCTCAGACAGCCTCAGTTTCCTTAGTTTTTATAAAGAGCTGATGGGTGGGTTCACATTTTTTGAGCTTGTTGTATCACACAGGCCAGCTTGATGGAGTTCTTACAAGTTAGTGAAGGTGTGAGGAAACTGAGGAACAGGGTATCCTAGCCTGTCCGTGTTGCTATAAAGGAACCTCAAGACAGGCTGACTTCTAAGGAAAAAGGGTTCATTTGTCTTTGGCTCTGCAGGCTGCGAAGGAAGCTGGCACTGGTAACTGGAGAGCCCCAGAAGGAATTCACTCATGACAAAGGTACAGAGTGGCAGGCATGTCACTCGGCTGGAGCGGTCACCAGCAAGGGGCCATACCAGGCTCTTGTGAGAACTCACTCATTACCATGGGGAGGGCACCAAAACATTTATAATGGATCCGCCCCACGGCCCAAACACCTCCCACCTGGACCCACAGCCAGTACTGTGGATCAAATTTCAATCTGAGCTTTCGAGGGGCCAAACCATATCAAACAGGGAGGTTAATAACTTACTCCTGAAGTCCAGAAGGGGTAATTTGACAGAGCCAGGCAGCCTGATTCCAGAGTTTAGGCATATCACCATCAGCTAAAGAAACATTATTTATAAAAATAGGGCAATAATGCCTGACCCAGGGAGGCGTGTGCGCGCGCAGCACATTGTGAAGTTGGATTGCATGAGATAGTGTGTGTAAGGTACCCAAAAAGAGGCCTAGAATAGAGTTGATACTTGATGAATGGTGATGATGATGATGGTGGTGATAGTGATGAAGATTATGGTGGTGATGGGGGTGATGATGTGATGAAGATTATGGTGGTGATGGTAATAATGATGGTGATGGGGATGATGATGTGAAAAAGGTTGTGGTGGTGATGGTAATAATGATGGTGATGGGGATGATGATGTGATGAAGATTGTAGTGGTGATGGTAATAATGATGGTTATGGTGATGGGAATGATGATGTGATAAAGATTGTGGTGGTGATGGTAATAATGATGGTGATGGGGATGATGATGTGATGAAGATTATGGTGGTGATGGTAATAAATATGATGATGGGGATAGGGATGATGATGTGATGAAGATTGTGGTGGTGATGGTTGTGGTGATGGTGATGGTGATGACGATGGTGGTGATGATAATGTGATGAAGATTATAGTTGTGATGATGGTGATGCAAAAGATGATTGTAGTGATGATAGTTACAATGATGGTGATAATGGGATGGTGATATCATGGTGGTGATGGTGATAATGATGTGATGAAGATAAAGATGATGGTAATGATAATGGTGATGTGATGAAGATTATGGTGGTGATGGTTATTGTGATGATGGTGGTGACCATGATGTGATGAAGATTATGGTGGTGATGGTTATGTTGATGATGATGGTGGTAATGATAATGTGATGAAGATTATGGTGGTGATGGTGACACAAAAGATGATGGTAATGATGACAGTGATGGTGATAATGGGATGGTGATATCATGGTGGTGATGGTGATGATGATGTAATGAAGATTATGGTGATGATGGTAAGGATGGTGATGGTGATGAGGATGAAGATGTGATGAAGATAATGATGATGGTAATGATGACGATGATGTAAAGAAGATTGTGGTGATGGTTATGGTAATGATGGTGATAGTGATGTTAATGTGATGAAGATTATGGTGGTGATGGTGATGCAAAAAGATGATGGCAGTGATGATGGTGATAATGAGATGGTGATATCATGGTGGTGATGGTGATGTGACGAAGATTATGGTGATGATAGTAATAATGATGGTGATGGTGATGGTGATGAGGATGATGTGATGAAGATAATGATGATGATGATGATGATATAATGAAGATGGTGGTGGTGATGGTTATGGTGATGATGATGATGGTGGTGATGTGATGAAGATTATGGTGGTGATTGTTATGGTGATGATGGTGGTGACAATGATGATGTGATGGTGATAATGTGATGAAGATCATGATGGTGATGATGGTGATGATGATGTGATGAAGATTGTGGTGGTGATGGTGATGCAAAAGATGACAGTAATGATAATAGTGATGACAGTGATGGTGATGTGATGACAATTATGGTGATGATGATGTTCCTGGTGCTCATGGTGATGGTGGTAGGAGTGATTATGATGATGGTGATGATGTTGGTGATACATCTGAGAAAATGCCAAATCCTCTGGTAGTTGCTCAGGATACAGGAATGGAAAATATGACTTCTGAGGGCAAAGACTTATGGTCTAGTAAAAATGAGAAAAAACTCAATGTCCAAATATTCTGTGGCAATGACCACATGAAAGAGGATGACAGTTGGCAGCAGGTTGGTGACCATGAACGTGGAGACAAACCGAGAAATTGGAATGTTGGAAACAAAGGCAGTGAGAGATGTGTGTTGATAGATTGGGTGCAGAGCAGGGCTTCTCAACTTTGGCACTATTATTGTTTGAGGCTAAATTATTCTTTGCTGTGGAGCTGTCCTGTGCATCGTGGGGTGTTTATCTGAGCCCCTGGCCTCTATATACTGGAAGACAGTAGCATCCCCTCCCACCTATAACAACCAAAATTGCCTCCAGACCCTGCCTAATGTACCCTGGCGGGGGCAGGAAGAAATCACCCCCATTAAGAATTTCTGATGTAGGGGGAAAAAAAGGAATTGAAGATGATTCATGGCAGTGTCCTCATATTCTGGAACCATGTCTGGCCCAGCGCAGGGACTCATGGGTATTTATCAAATGAATGAATGATTGAATGGGGAAGACTCGTGGAATAACAACTGTGTGGGGCAGGCAAGGTGGAAATAGATACTTTTATTTTCGGCCAGGTGAATTTGAGCTCTCCTGGACACCTATGCAAATGCTGAGTAGTCAGTTAAATAGACAAGTCTTGAGCTCCTGGGAGAAGTCAGAAGAGAGACCTGGGGAGTCTTAGAAAAAAATTTTTTTTATTAAGTCAAATACACATAGATCATGAATACATTTATGCATATGTAGGGTAGAAGGTGTTGATTTCTTTTTATACACTCTGACGTGGTTAGATCAAACCAATCAACATACCTTTCACCTCATTTATTTGACTATTGTGCTAAGACCTTTATGTTCTACCTTTGACAGATTTGACTTATATCCTTGTCGTATCCTCCATAGGTGTGGTCCTACTTTTTTTACCCTCCCTCTGTCAATTCTCCCACCTCCCCTCCCTTCCCACTCCATTTCTCTCCTTCATCCTGGACTATAGTTGTGTTCTATCTTTCATAAGAAAGTAAATTTTGATATTCAGAGCTATGGGGCTGCCTGAGGTCTCCTAGGGTGAGAGGGTAAACAGTGAAGAGAGAGCCTGGGGAGAGCTCCGGGGGGTCTGGCTCTTAGGATTCCAGGAGATAGTGAGCAGGTGTTTGGGAGACAGGGAAGGATGGTCAGGGCAGCCAAGAGAGGACAAGGACAGGGAGACATCCCAGGAGTCCAGAGAATGAAGTGTGTGATGGAGGAAATGGACCCCCCACCTCACTGCCTATGGCTGAGAGGACAGGGTGGTGACATCTGAGGGGTGGCCATTGGAGCAGGTTGTGCAGAGCTCTGGGGTGACTTGGATGGGGCTGATTCTTAAGACAGGGGAGGGGATCTCATGAGACATCAAGCTGGGATGCTACAGGGGGCCCGTGAGGTTTTGCCATGAAGGTTGCCAAGTAGTAGTTAGTGAAGAGAAATGTGAGATGTAAAAGAAAGACATTATTCTCATGCCTATTAAAAAAATAATAGTCAAGTAGTGGGGATTCGGGTGGTCAGTGGGTGAAAAATAGTGAAGAGAAGATATTAGGGTAAGGAGATTCTTGCCAAATTGGACTAATGAGATTCTTGCCAGATTGGGCAGGGGTCCTCACACTTTTTAAACAGGGGGCCAGTTCACTGTCCCTCAGACTGTTGGAGGGCCAGGCTATAGTTTAAAAAAAAAACTACGAACAAATTCATATGCACACTGCACATATCTTATTTTGAAGTAAAAAAACAAAACGGGAACAAATACAATCACACCGCCGCGTGTGGCCCATGGGCTGTAGTTTGAGGACCCCTGGACTAATGGGATTCTTGCTAGAGGCCAGGCAAGCTCGAGGCTGGGTTGAGAAGTGGGCTCAGAGGCACTTGACTAAAGTTTGGCTAAGGAAGGAGACCGCCAGGGTCAAGCACAGGTTTATAAAGAAGGGGCACATAGTTGTGCTGGGGAGGGCGTGGAGAGAGCTCTGCTCTGGGGGCCGATTCCCAGTGGGCAGGGCAGCCAGGCCAGTTACAACCTGGCACCAGGCTTTGGATGGCTGCTCTGGCCTGTTCTAGACAGAGGCCGTAAAGCACTCGACTGTTCACAAGGGAAGCTGCAGATGGACTCTGCTCCCTGCTAATCTCCTCATCATAAATTTGGCTTCTAGGACAAGCTGTACTAATTACCATGGCGCTGCCTGGCTCCCTGCGAGACTGTGGCAGGATTGCTAGTAGGTTTGCTCATCCAGGACAGTAAATTGACCACTGGCACTGTAGCACCTGGCTCAAGAAAGAAGACAGGGGCTACAGTCCCCTTGCTGGGCATGTCCCCACACCCTCCCTCCTTCTGGGGCGTCATCCACCTTCTTCCGCAGAGTGGTGAGTGGCCCCAAAGACACCTCTCTGTCCACCTGCAGGTAGGGAGAGAAAGGCCTTAGGTGACCTTCCTCACCAGTCGGCTCTGATGCTTGCAGAATTGATGGTCACAAGATTGAATTGATCTTCAAAGGTTGACCCATCCCCTTGACAAAGGCACCAATAAAACTTGAGCTGGAGGCTGCTTCTGTGGCATTTGCCGTGCGAGTGAAGCCTCGGGGAGGAGCCTGGCTCATGAGCCACACCTGATGTGCCTTTGCTGCTGCTGCTATTTTTGTTTTTGTTTTTTTCTGGGAGCCATCACCTGACTCCAGTGGTGTGAGATGGGTCATTTGTCAGCATGGTTTCCTAACAGTCTGCAGATAACAGTTCTGACACATTTTTCTAGGATTCTAGAGGCCATGGTTAAGGGGCCAAGAGGAGGAGTGGGATGTGCACAGAAGGTATTCGGGGAAAGCCCATCTAATGGTAGAGGTCAGGGTGGGAAACAGGAGGCTCATCTGCCTTTGGTTCCTGTCTGGCCATTAAGAAAAGAAAGATCATCCACCCACTCACTCATTAATTCATCTACTAATTGGTTCACCCACTCATCTGCCTTTCCATCTATCCATCCATTCATCCATCTCCCTATCTATCCATCTATCCATCCACTCACACAACCATCCACCCCTTCATCCCTCCATCCACCCCCTCACTTTATCCATCTGCCAACTGGTTCACCCACTCATCTGCCTTCCTATCTATCTATCTATCTATCTATCTATCTATCTATCTATCTATCTATCTATCTATCTATCTAATCTATCTGCCTGTCTGTTCATCTGTCCATCCATCCATCCACTCACACATCCATACATTCATTTATCTTATCACATCTATCTATCTATCTGTCCATCCATCCATCCATCCATCCGTCCATCCATCCATCCATCCATCCACACACCCAATCACTTATCCATCTATCAACTGGCCCACTCACTCATCTGCCTTTCCATCTATCTACTTATCTATTCATCTACACATCTACCCAGATATCCACTCAGCAGTGATTGTGGAGCCCATCCTATGTGCCAGGCAGAAATAGAAACAGCAAGCCCAGGACAGCCTGCTTCTACTTGAAGGATCATGGCGATGTGCAAAACGACACCATAAACACACACGGTGAGTTATCATGGCCCAGAGGGGAAATGGTTAAATCTGAGAAAGTCAGAAAAAACTCCTCGGAAGAGATTTGACCTTGAAAGGAGGTTGGCAGTTGTTCAGACAGACGTAGGGTAGAAGCATTTGCAAATATACTGTGGCAAAAGACCCCAGGGGTCATGGGAGGGGTGGGGGGTTGCAGATATTTGGCTACCTGGCTAGACCACTGGGCTTTGTGAATTGCTGGGACGGTGAGCTGGAAAGTCAGTACGTGTTAGATCAGAGATGGAGATCACTTGAGCCATGTCACTGTGTCTGGACTTAATCCTGCAGCCAGTGATGGGCTTGACAGAGGGTCTGTCATAATCGGTTTTGTGTTGTAAAAGTCACACTAGAAGACTGCAGCCTGTCTCAGCATTAGGGAAGGCAGGAGCCAGGTGGGAGGCACGGCTTCTGTGGGCCTCGCTGACCTCAACATCACCGCCTTTGCCATCAGCACTGTCGCTGTGCTCCAGGTGTGTCCTATGCTCTGGGTGTGAGCCCCTTGTGGCACCTTCCTGGTGCCCTAAGAGGTGGCCCTTTTATCATCCTTATGTGAGGCTCAAGGAAATGGGGGTGCAACCAGCTTAAATGACTTGCACAGGGTCTCAGCCAGGGTCCCGGACTAGCAAGAGGCAGGGTCACTTCCAGCTGGATGGCTGGACTCTGGGCCCATCCTTGTGGTCAGGATGGGGTGCTGTGAGGTGGGTGGGGATGGGGAGGAGGGCACCATCTGGAGACGCAGCCCCTGAGCCAGTGTCATTCTTGATGCCTTCCCCAGGGGGTACACCCAGGACTATGTGCTTCAATTAGTCTTGACTAGCAAATGGACTGAATTGATGGAAGCTGGCAGCCCATGGCAGAGTGAGATTCCATCCCCATGCAGCGGCTGGATGAAGGGAGAGGAGGAAAAGGACACCATTCAGCCAGGCTGGCTGTGCTGGCAGAGAGACGACGCTGTTGATCCAAGTGCCCGGGGTGCCTGCTCACACCTGGATGCTTCTGATTTTATTTGGAACCTAAATCTATTTGCCTATAGAGAGCAAAAATAAACCTTTCTTCTGGTAAAGGAGGAAATTAGCAAATGCAAAAAGAAAACACATTTTCTCTGTCCCTGACACAATCAGATCAGACTCTTAAACAGGCAAAAGGAGATAAGGTCCCCCCTTCTGCCCCCGAGCAGAGCTGCAGCTGGGTGGGGTGGGAAGGCCAGTCCCATCACATGACCTTGGAGGACACATTGCCTGTCTGGAGGCTCCTGACTGGATCCCTAACTGTGGCTCCTTGTAACATTTCCAGATGTTCACCAATGTTTGAGGAGGGATTGTGAAATTATCTAATCAAAATTTATTTCACTTTGCTCCAACTTTAGAGATGAATGTTGTGTCTCTCAGCTGGACCAGCCCTCCTGTGCTGCTGGCCGCAGCGTGAACCCACAGAGACGTCCCAGTGGATGTGACTGACCCGAGCGTGTGTCCAGAGTCCTGAGTGTTCTCACTCAGTACGTCTCCTTTTGGAAATGATGATATGCACTTAGGCACCAGTAAAGCTCCGTGGGCAGTGGGCTAGAGGCATTGTCTTTGTCTGTTTGCACTGCCTTAAAGGAAGAACTGAGGCTGCCAATTTACAAAGAAAAGAAATTTCTTTGCCTCATGGTTCTGCTGGCCGTCCAAGAAGTATCACACCAACCTCTGCTTCTCGGGGCCCTCAGGCTGCCCCCACTTGTGATGGGAGCGCAGGGGAGCTGTGTGCAGAGATCTCCTGGATAGAGAGGAATTGAGAGCAGGAAGGAGCCAGCTCTTTCTAACAATCAGCTCTATGGGGAATGAGGAGTGAGAACTCGCCCCGCCCCAGCGAGTGGCACCAGGCCACATGGGAGGGATCTCTCCCCACCATCTCCCACTGGGACCTGCCTCCAACACCCGGGATCAAATTCTTATGTGAGACTGGGAGGGCCAACCACGCCCTCCCGACCATCGACCATCGCAGACTTTGCTACTTAAATAAGGAACAAGTGCGGAAACCCAGTTCCTCAAACAGAGGCGACATCAAGGTGGCTCCTCCACAGGATGGATCCTTGTACAGATGAGTGAACGACATTTTGAAGACTTTTTAATGGTAAAAACGATTTTTACAACATGACATTTAGTAATGAGAACACACACAAATGATCTATGTGCCTCTCGTGCCCAAACACCGCACTGACTGTCCGTGTGGGCTACGGAGGACCCCCAGCCCGTCCCTGATCTCTGTGCTATTTTGAATCACTTTTCTAATCAGAAACACAGTGCTGTGGGAAGGAATTAGGTCTGGGCTGCATGGTGCCCTCCCTGACTCCACCTGTCTCCCATTACTGCCCCTGCCTCACTGATGGGATTGAAAACAGTGCCACAAACTGCAGTTTTTGGCTGGGACTGGGTTTGAACCCGCCACCTCCAGCATATGGGGCCAGTGCGCCACTCTGTTGAGACACAGGCACTGCCCAGGAATAATATTTTGGAATCAATGTTATAACCCATCTGCCCTGAATTTTCCAATAATTCAATAATTTCCTCTTCTGTTCCCCACTTCCCTCTTCCGATTGTTGTTAGATTTGGAATATAGTGATTCCATTGGGACTCCAGGATCGGTGGGGGGTGCCCTCATTCACGGCTGGAAAGTTAGACATTAGGCAAAAGGCAAGAATAAGGGCTGGTCTGGGGGACTCCAAATATTGATACCAAATTTTCCAAAATGAAAGGAAGAAAAGAGGGATATGGTCCTGTCGGCACATAGCTGGAGGTGGCGGCCTTGGGGCTCTGTTCCTTTTGTGGGGTCCTCTGTATTTCCTACGAGAGCCCCAAGCTCACTCATGTCTCCCTAACTGTGAGACATACCTGTGTTTGCTTCCTGGGCAGTCTTCCCTCCAGGATGTAATGTTTCTGCATGGCATTAATCCGCGGGCTGCCATCCTAAAACACACTGGCCCAGCCAAGGTCAATTTGTTTTCTCACAGTACAGGAGCACAGACTTCTGAGATGAAGGTGTCGGCTGGGTTTGCTTCTCCTGAGGCCTCTCTGCTTGCGGTGTAGACAACCTTTCCCCCCACCCTCTGTCCACACCTGACCGGCCTTTGGTATGTGTCTGAGCCCTGGTCTGTTCTTACAAGGACACCAGTGCGATTGGATTAGGGACCCGCTATATTCCAGTGTGATCTCACCTTAACTAGGTTTCCCTGCAATGGCCCTCTTCCCAGCTAAGGTCACATTCTCAGTTAAAGGTATTATGACTTTAGCAAACAAGTGGGGGTGTCATGATCCAACCGAAGCACCCACTGTCTGGGGTCTGTTTCTTCAGCAGACAGTAGCTGGGTCTTTTTTCCAACTTACTTTTGATAGACTGAGTATCTAAAAAAATGAATGGGTGACTCTTACAGATTCTTGCAGAAGGCTGGAGAGGAGTGTGTCCTATTTTGGAAACTTGTGATAAAAATTATGAGCTCCGAAGGAGAGTGAATCTTCACAGAGCTTGTCGGTGCTGAGCAACCACCGGGTGAATCACTGGGTCACGCTGCTGCTGGTGGCTCCTGAGTGATGCAAATGGCTTAAGTGGGATCTTTCTCTAGCAGCAGGTGACATAATTCACGTCCATGTCTTTGCTGTCACAGGTCTGTCTCATACGTCACCTGGGGTGTCCAGAAAACATGCTAGGGTTTCATATACCCCACAGTGCACTAGTTTGCCACTGAGACACCTCACCCTGGGGCTTATTCAATTTAAGTGTTCCTTCAAAGGGGCTACCAGGATCCAGAAGTCAGTGTGAGTGGTATACATTTGTTTCACTGAAGTAGGATTGCTTGCTGTGCTAACTGTGTATTGACGGCTATGCCCCCAGCTTGACTGAGGTCTGGCCTTTGTCCTGACCCCTGAGAGGTGACCATAGGTCCCTTAGAATTTCCAGAGTGATAGGAGCATCTGTGTTTTCCTGGGTGGGCCCCCAGGACCACACCTGCTGGTCTACGCTGGTGGTGTGACTCCTGATAGGCCCCTTGACTCTGCGGATGAGATGACTCAGGACAAGGCCTGGCCAGCCTAGAAGGACCGGCCCTGTGGACTCGGGAAACCAGACTGATTTCCTAGGAGAAGACGGGGTGCTGGAAATCGAGTCTAGCCCCATGGCTAAGGATTCAATCAATCTTTCCTGTTATGATGCTCCCATAAAATCTCTGAACACTGATGCTCAGGGAAGCATCCCAGGTTGGCAATGCTTGGTGCATTTTGCCACAAATCTCTGCCGAAGGATGATAAGTTAGGGGACATGGCAGCTGGACAGTGAGGCCCTCCCAGCCCTCTCTCCAATCCCATCTGTCTTTCCCTTTGGCTGGTTCTAATTTGTCCTCCTTTGCTGTCCTTGAGCTGGACTTGCACTTTCCTTAGTGCTGTGACTCGTTCTAAAGAAGTATCAGAACTGAGGACAGCTGTGGGGAGAGCCTCTACATTGTCAACCAGGCGGTTTGAAATGAGGGTGTCCTGAGGGGCCCCCCAACTTTGCATGTGGTGTCCAGAGTGAGGGCAGTCTTCTTGTGAGGACTGCTCCCCAGCCTGTGCAGTTTGGCCTAACGCCTTTGAGATAATTATTCGCAGAATTCATTTTTTATTTGCTAACACATTTCACTTGTTACTCATGATTTATATTTAGGTTCGTAAAACTGAAAAATTTTAATTATAAGACATGGAAGAGAAACATCTAATTGCCATGTCAGACCAGCCTCCATTCCACACGCATCCATCCGCATGTCTATTTGACGAACGTCTATTCAGGATGGGTCTGCGTCAGGGACAGTGGTAGGTGGGGGTTGGTGCCAGTTGGCACCAGGCATGGGCCTGCCTCTGAGATTTCGGAGCATAATTCTGTCACTCACTCTAGAATCACGGCCTGGTCTATTAATACAATATTATGGCGCATTTTATTTCAAATCCCACAATTGTATCCCTCTATAGTTATGAGTTCCCAGTCTATTAATGTCACATGCAGATGTGCAAAGGAAACCCAAGGCCTCCTTCCTCCTCTCCTCCCATCCCCACCTTGGGGGGCAGCTGATGGGTACCTGCAGCATGGGTGAGCAGGGATGAGGGAGCAGGTGGGCTCAGGAGAGAGTGGCCCCAGAGCCTCGCCTGGGCCCTGGAGAAGGGAATCTCTGATGGGCAAATCCAGCAGGAGGGTTGTTTCTACCTTTGCAGTGACCTTCCACAAAGGGGGTGCACTATTATACTCTGCACTGCCTCCTGAGTCTACTCAGGAGTGTGAAGGGTCACACTCAGTTTGGGGAGCCTTTTTTTTAAACTTTATTCAAATTAATATGAGGGTACAATATTTAGATTACATAGTTCTCACTTCCAGAGTAAAGTTCCATTTGTAGAAGAGCCCCTCACCCAGGGGGCGTGTTACACACCCTCACAAAGTGCACACGAGGTGAGTTCCCACCTCCTGCCCTCGCTCCTTCTGCCATACGTCCTCCCCCAATCCTCACCTGCTTCCCTCTATGCCCAGACT
Source organism: Loris lydekkerianus (assembly GCA_963574355.1). Taxonomy (NCBI): domain Eukaryota; kingdom Metazoa; phylum Chordata; class Mammalia; order Primates; family Lorisidae; genus Loris; species Loris lydekkerianus. The sequence goes on along the minus strand of CAUYPK010068429.1, from coordinate 7,837 downwards.
GGGCTTTATTAGTGTTTTATTGTTCTTATGAGCATGTAATTATTGATTTCATATTAGCATGGAGTCCATTGCATATTTATTTATCCATTCTTGTGATACTTTACTAAGAAGAATATATTTCAACACCATCCAGGTAAATGTAAAAGATGTAAAGTCTCCATCATTTTAATGGATTTAATAATATTCCATGGTATACATATACACTGTTGATCCATTCATTAGGTTGACTCCACGACTTGGTAATTATGAATTGACAATAAACATTCCAGTGCAAATGACTTTGTGGTGAGGGGACCAGTTAACTGCGACTAACTTTACCTGCAGCCAAGAGCTGCCCTTGGCCTTTCTCTCTGATGTGTACATTCTCCCCATACATCACTCATTCTGAACTTGTGTGGTATCATGGATCCCCAGTCACAATGGGTAATGTCCGACCTCCCTTGTCAGGTAAGGACAAGTTTGTTCAGGTGGGTGGCCCTGATTCAGTGTGGCTGTCGCCCTTATAGAAAGGGAAATTTGGACAAATTCATGCTCGCAGGGGGATCTCTGTGCAGACATCAAGGCAGAGACTGGGGTGATGCTTCTATGACCTGAGGGATACCGAGGATGGTCAGTAGATGCCCAGGAGCTGGACAGGGGCTCGGGAAGTTCTCCTTCCAGCCTCTGACTCTGGATCATGGAGTTCTGACCTGCAGAACCATGAAACGAAATGACACGTGTTTGATGTTCTAAGCTGCTCAAATGCAGTGATTTTTACGGCAGCCCTGGGACACAGGGATCAAGAAGTGTGCACTATGTTGGCCTCCTGAAATCCTACCTGGTTTCTTTAGATGACATTGGGGTCACATTTGGGTGAAGAGTTGAGGTTCCACGGTGTCCGCATGGGGCAGGGAAGTGGCAGCCCTCCCACCCCAGGACAGAAAGGCCGTTAGACTCTCCAGGTGGGCCTCACGTCACAGGGCAGAGGAATCCCCTCAGCGCTGTGGAAGATGCCCAGGGTGACTGTCAGGCTTGGCTCTGATGTGCTCGAGAAGTAGATGACACAACTCAGGAAGGCCCCGTCTTCCTGTGAGATCTTGTTTCCCTGTCTCTTGTCTTGCCTGTGGGCTAATAAGCTTAGTTATGAGATGCGGGGCTGAGAGATGGACTCCTTCTCCCCTGGGCCCAGGTTCCCTGGAACAAGGAGCCTCAAGGCTCATCCCTGGAGTGGGAAGGCTGCAGAGCATGACCCAAAGAAGATGCAGACGCCTGTTTGACATCTGAAGTCCCAGTGTGGGTCCCGAGCATCCTCTCTGAGTCCACACTGGACTGTGTAGCTGCTTCTCATGCAGTCAGTTGACAAGCAGATCCAGCCACAAGATGTGTGTCATCCCATAAACCAGAAGGTGAACAACGGGTGGTTCCAGAGTCTGCAATTTCAGTGTCATGATAGCTTTGCCAATGGCCCAGGAGATTCCCAACCTTCGCCCTTCCACCTGCTGCATGGTGGGCAGGTCGCCTTCCTGGGGGAGGGGTCTGCAGTGGCTGTGGGCTTCACAGGCAGAGGCTTCACAGCCTCTGCATCCTATGCTTATTTTTCTGTTTGAAACTAGGGGGAAAGATGTGTCCCCTAAACCCACACCCAGCAGAGCTTCCCAACTCCACCGGCCACATCAGATCACTATCAGTGCCAGAATGGCTCCCAAGGAAGCCCATGCTGGCCCAGACCAGCCCCATTTCAGTGCAGAGGAGGGAACCTTTCAATTTTCTGGGCCTGTGGCTGCAGAGGCTCTGCCAAAGGAGGGAATGAATGTGGCTGTTGGGAGGGAATTGCGGTGTCCACATGGGAGAAACCACGTGTCGGGAAAGGAGGCAGAAATAGTTGAAGGGAGGGATAGAGAGGAAGGTCGGGGTCCAGTTCTCTGTCAGTACTGAGAGGGAGGAGTGCGATTGGGGCTCTAAAGATCGAATGGCCAATGACCACCCTTCCTGAAAAGTGCAGCACACACAATAACGGGGCTTCTGCTACTTGGCACACAAAGAATCCTCCCCTCAACACTTGATGGAAAAGGCACTGCTTGGAAGGATGTTAGTGTCCAAGCAAGAGCGTAGGGCTTATCCCTGGAATCTGCCGCCTGGGAGAAGGGTTTTAATCACCATCAAGATTTTCTCTCAGGAGCAAAGTTAATACAGAGAAGTAAAGATGATTGTTCAACAAATGCTGCTGGAACAAAGGACATCCATAGGAAAAAGAAAATCTAGACACAGACTTTATATCCTTTATAAAAATTGGCTCAAGACATATCAGAGTTCTAAATGTAAAATGGAAAACTATAAAACTCCTAAAAGATAGTATAGGGGCTGACCTTGGGTACAGTGATTCATGAGAGTAATCAGGGAAAAGCTGGATTTTATTAAAATTAAAAACCCTGTACTCTGGAGGGGGTGGAGACAAGATGGCTGACTGAAGGCAGCTTTCCACAGAGGCTCCCATCCAGAAGGAGAGTTAAAGGACAGAAATTTAGCAAGTAACCTGGTGGATTTGAGCTGCACCAAGAGAGAAGGTTGAAGAATGCTCATCAACCCTACTGAGGTGAGCTGCGACCCCAAGGATACAAACAAAAGGAACAAAATCCATCACCAAGTGGACGGGAGTCCCCTCCCCCATAAGAACGGTTCAAAGTGCCCCACTCCTCTCCACTCTCACTCTGAAGTCTGGAGGCCAGTCCCCCAGGAGTCCAGCTTCTTGGGTGATTATTTGAGGGGTATAGACAGGGCTTAAACTGCAGCTGGTCAGTGCAGACTCTAGGGCATGGGAGTGAGGAGAGGACAGTCAGCTGAGAGGGAACCACACCAGAGCTGTGGTGCCCTGAGGCGCAGAGCAGCAGCTGTCTTTTGGCAACAATAGGGCTCACTCCCAGATATTCCAAAGCCACAACCCCTGTCTCCCTGGGCAACTAGAGGAGGCCAGGCATCTACTCTGGTGGCAACCACCACGGAATAGGGATGGAAACACAGGCCCCGTGAGTAAAGGGTTTGCCTGAGGTGGTACCAGCCTGGGTGGAGCACAGGGACTAGAAACACACACACAGAGCCAGGAAGTTCCCAGGGCAGGGCTGACCCAGAGGACTGCTTTACTGAGCCTCAGATGCGCCTGGCCCTCAGGGGATTGTCAGCCTGTAGACAAAGGAAGACAAGAGGGTAGAACTGACAGGTAACTGAATACAAACCTGCAGGAGTAGAGACAGGGCCTGAGGTGCAGGATCTGGGAACTCAAAACAGCTTCTCTTCTGCAGGGGAATTTAGCAGGGACTGAAACAAATTCCTGCAAAGTTGTTCTGTTCTGTTCTGCTCTGTCAGTAACATCAATAAAGAGCGGGGCTGGAACTGAGTGAACACCCCCCAGCCTCCATCAAGCACCCGAGGTTATCAGGCCTCACCTCACCCTGCTAGATAGAGGCAGAGCGCAGTGGCCTGGATGAGCAGAAATAGATTTCCTTGAGATTCAGGCAGGTGCAAAGCCCTGGAGTATCTGTTCACTACAGGGAACTGGGTCAAGCCCTGCGGGACTATCAGTGACTGGGTGTGACAGAGGTGCAAGGTGGGGAAGGAGGTATCAACCTTCCCAGACTAATCTATTTGCTGGGTGGGTCCTCCTGACTTCAAGGAGCACCAGAGCAAGTCATATCTGAGTTGTAACCAGACCCCTGCAATCCAGTTGCCAGAGACCTTTTAAACTCTCCCACCTGAGACAGGTGTTGACTGAGACAATTCATTTGGACCTTTTCAACTGAGCCAATCACCTAAGGACTATTCAGGTGGTGCCCTGAGTTGTGTGGTTGTAGGAAGGTTTGATTTTCCTTTTACAATTGTTGCCTGTGGGGGGCGGGGTGACTTAATTGCTGGTATTTCTCCACAGCTGAGACTTCAACCCAGAGTAACTGTTTCACTAGGGTCGAACAGAGACCAGCTGAAAACAAGACAGAACCACTTAGCCCCACCACACCAAACAGGTCCCCACTTTCTCAGGCCATAGCACTGTATGGGTCCTCGACAAAGCTCCAGGGGAAAAATCAAATGGTGTAAAACAATCATGGAGTGGAATCAGCAGAAAATTTCTGGTAACATGAATAACCAGAATAGATCACCCCTCCCCCCCCCAAGGAGAGATATGGCAGATGTAACTGAAGATCCCATTCATAAACAGCTGGCCGAGATGTCAGAAATCGAATTCACAATTTGGATTGCAAGCAAGATTAATAAAATGGAGGAAAATCTGGAATTAGAAATTTGAGGAGCAATTCAAAAGTCGGAATTAGAAATTCGAGGAGAAATTCAACAGTTGTCTCAAGAATTTAATGAATTTAAAGACAAAACCACCAAAGATTTTGACACACTGAAGCAAGAATTTGCAGCTCTCAAAAAAGATCTAAAAAATACAGTAGAATCCCTCAGTAACAGAGTGGAGTAAGCAGAAGAAAGGATTTCTGACATTAAAGACAAAGCCTTTGAATGCTCCCAAACTCTCAAAGAGGAAGAGAAATGGAGAGCAAAAATGGATCATTCTCTCACAGAGCTCTGGGATAATTCGAAGAAGGCTAATATCTGCCTCAATGGAATCCCTGAAAGTGATGAAGTGGCCTTGCAAGGCACAGAAGCCCTTCTCCATGAAATTATGAAAGCGAATTTTCCAGACATGCCAAGAGATTCTGAAATTCAGATAGCAGACAGTTTCAGAACCCCAGCATGACTCAATCTAAATAAGACATTCCCTAGGCATATCATAATTAACTCTACTAAAGTTAATATGAAGGAGAAAATTCTGAAAGCAGCCAGATGTAAGAAATCCATTACCTACAAAAGGAAAAATATTAGAATGACTGCAGATCTCTCTGCTGAAACTTTTCAAGCCAGAAGAGGGTGGTCATTGACTTTTAATCTCCGAAAGCAAAATAACTTTCAACCCTGGATCCTGTATCCAGCTAAACTGAGTTTCATTTCTGATGGAGACATTAAATACTTTAATGACATTCATATGTTGAAGAAACCAAACCAGCTCTTCAGGATATTCTCAGACCTATCCTCCATAATGACCAGCCCAATCCTCTACCACAAAAGTAAACTCACTCAGAAACTTTTGCTCAAACTACACCTTCCACTGTGGTGAAAGGATTAAAAATGTCCACTGGACTTTTGAAAAACTCGATACCCAAAATTTTACCAGACCTATAAATATTCTCCATTAACATGAATGGCTTAAACTGTCCTCTAAAGAGGCAGAGGTTAGCTGACTGGATACAAAAACTCAGGCCAGATATTTGCTGCAAAGAAGAGTCACATCTTACCTTAAAAGATAAATATAGACTCAGGGTGAAAGGATGGTTGCCCATATTTCAGGAAAATGGTAATCAGAAAAAAGCATGTGTTGCAATTCTATTTGCAGATACAATAGGCTTTAAACCAACAAATTTAAGGAAGGATAAGAATGGTCACTTCATATTTATTAAGGGTAATACTCAATATGATGAGATTTTAATTATTAATATCTATGCACCCAACCAGAATGCACCTCAGTTTATAAGAGAAACTCTAACAGGCATGAGCAACTTGATTTCCTCAGCTCCATAATAGTTGGGGATTTCAACACTCCTGTGGAAGTGTAGGATCAATTCTCCAATAGGAAGCTGAGCAAAGAAATTTTAGATTTAAACCTAACCATCCAACATTTGGATTTAGCAGACATCTAAAAAACATTTCATCCCATCAAAACTGAATACACATACTTCTCATCAGCCCATGGAATATACTCCAAAATTGATCACATATTAGGTCATAAGTCTAACCTCAGTAAATTTAAAGGAATAGAAATTATTCCTTGTATCTTCTCAGACCACTATAGAATAAAAGTTGAACTCAATCACAACAGGAATCTGCATACTCATACAAAAACATGGAAGTTAAATAACCTTATGCTGAATGATAGCTGGATCAGAGATGAGATTAAGAAGGAAATAGACAAATTTTTGGAACAAAACTACAATAAAGACACGAATTATCAGAACCTCTGGGATACTGCAAAGGCAGTCCTAAGATGGAAATTTATAGCACTGCAAGCCTTCCTAAAGTGAACAGAAAGAGAGGACGTTAACAACTTAATAGGACATCTCCAACAACCTGAAAAGGAAGAACAGTCCAACCCCAAACCCAGTAGAAGAAAAGAAATAACAACAATTAGAGCAAAATTAAATGAAATTGAAAATAAAAGAATTATACAACAGATCAATAAATTAAAAAGTTGGTTTTTTGGAAAGGTCAATAAAATAGATAAGCCTTTGGTTCATTAATCAGAAACGACAAAGACGAAATAACAACAGACTCCTCAGAAATTCAAAAAATCCTTAATGAATATTACAAGAAATGTTATTCTCAGAAATATGAAAATCTGAAGGAAATTTTCCAATACTTAGAAGCATGTCACGTTCCAAGACTTATCCAGAATCAAGTGGAAATGTTGAACAGGCCAATATCAAGTTCCGAAATAGCATCAAACATACAAAATCTCCCTAAAAGGAAAAGGCTGGGACCAGATGGCTTCACGTCAGAATTCTACCAAACCTTTAAAGAGGAAATAGGACCTATATTACTCATCCTGTTTCAAAATATAGAAAAAGAAGGAAGACTACCCAACACATTCTATAAAGCAAATATCACCCTGATTCCCAAACCAGGAAAAGACCCAACAAGAAAATTATAGACCAATATCACTAATGAATATAGATGCAAAAATATTCAACAAGATCCTAACATATAGAATCCAGCAACACATCAAACAAATTAAATGTCATGACCAAGTCAATTTTATCCCAGGGTCTCAAGGCTGGTAATATACGTAATCTATAAGTAATTTATATATGTAAATCTGTAAGTATAATTCAGCACAGAAACAAATTAAAAAACAAAGACCATATGATTCTCTGAATTGATGCAGAAAAAGCTTTGGATAATATCAAGAACCCCTTCATGATCAGAACACTTAAGAAAATTGGTACAGAAGGGACATTTCTTAAACTGATTGAGGCCATCTACAGCAAACCCACAGCCAATATCATATTGAATGGAGTTAAATTGAAATCATTTCCACTCAGATCAGGAACCACACAAGGCTGCCCATTGTCTTCACTGCTTTTTAACATTGTAATAAAAGTTTTAGTCATCACAATTAGGGAAGAAAAGGCGATCAAGGATATCCATATAGGGTCAGAAGAGATTGAACTTTTGCTCTTCTCAGATGATATGATTTTATATCTGGAAAACACCAGAGATTCTACTACAAAACTCTTAGAAGTGATCAAGGAATACAGCAGCATCTCAGGTTACAAAATCAACATTCATAAATTGGTAGCCTTTATACATACCAACAATAGTCAAGCTGAAAAAACAGTTAAGGACTCTATTCCATTCACAGTAGTGCCAAAGAAAATGAAATATTTGGGAGTTTATCTTAAAAAAGTATGCGAAAGATCTCTATAAAGAGAACTATGAAATGCTATGAAAAGAAATAGCTGAAAATGTTAACAAATGGAAAAAACATACCATGCTCATGGCTGGGAAGAATCAACATTGTTAAAATGTCCATACTACCCAAAGCAACATACAATTTTAATGCAATCCCTATTAAATCTCCTCTGTTATAATTTAAAGATCTTGAAAAAATACTTCATTTTATATGGAATAAGAAAAAACCTTGAATACCCAAGACATTACTCAGAAATATAAACAAAGCAAGAGGAATTATGCTACTGGACCTCAGACTATAAATTGATAGTGATCAAAACAGCATGGTACTGGCACAAAAACA
>CAUYPK010068427.1:0-42359 GCA_963574355.1 Loris lydekkerianus | reverse complement strand
CCTTGTCCTTGTGAACACCTTTGTATCATTTTACACCCTCTCCTCCATCTGCCAAGTCTGTATTTCTTATTCTCCGCATCCCAGTTGGTTGCTGGTGAACATCTCTGCCCTAATCTCTGTGTGTTTCCCAACTGCCTGCCCTTTTGTTCTCATGATCCTTGACTTCAGCGTATCCATGGTTTTCCTTGTCTGGTTAAGGCATAGAAACTCTCCTAATCTCACTAGAAATATATGAAATACATGTTTTTACACAATTCTCAGTTCATCTCAATAGAGATTTTTTTTTTTTCTGAGACAGAGTCTCACTTTGTTGCCCTTGATAGGGTGCTGTGGTGTTATAGCTCACAGCAACCTCCAACTTACGGGCTCAAGCGATTTTCTTGCCTCAGCCTCCCAAGTAGCTGGGACTATAGACATCTGCCTCAATGACCAGTTATTTTATTTTTAGAGACAAGGTCTCGCTCTGCTCAGGCTGGTCTCAAACCTGTGAGCTCAGACAGTCCACCCACCTTGGCCTCCTAGAGTGCTAGGAATACAGGTGTGGCCACCATGCTCGGCCCATCTCCAAAAAGTTTTAACTGTAGTTATGAAGCAGACACACTATAAGAGAATATTTAACAGGATAGACTCAACTTCTGACCAATAATAAACCACAAATAGTAATATTTATTTATTATATAATTTTTATGTAAATACTTATCTACTTTAAATTGTGTTAATGTTTATACGGGAGTAGTGCAGAGTCTATGAAATAATAAAACAGTAGGTCCAAAAACAGTCTGAAGATTATGGGGATATCTTTGGGTATGTAACTTTCATTCTGACACATTAAGTCATTTCAGATATTAACTCATCATGGAATTTCTGGAATGATTCCATGACAAAGGAATAGCATGTGAGGTGGTCAGTGAGCAACTGAAGAAATGAATGTTCTTGAGGAACAATGAAGTAGTAAGAGCTAAAGGTGTAATAGAAATCAGTTTCAGGTAGTAGGTACAGAACGGGTGGTCATTTGAAATATGATGCCATAGAGACAGGTAAGCATATTCAAAATATTTTCATATAGAAATGGCCAGATTAAATTGGAGCGGGAAAAAGGAGAACAAAAAATATTTTAGGATGATTTTATAAAATCATTAAGTGTTGACAGCTTAAAAGCACAGGATGTCTGGGACAAAATAGTATAGACAATATTTTGTCTGGGACAAAATAGCAGTGCCTGTAGCTCAGTCGGTAAGGCATCGGCCACATATACTGAGGCTGGCAGGTTTGAACCCAGCCCGGGCCAGCTAAAAACAACAATGAAAACTGTAACAACAAAATAGCAGGGTGTTGTAGTGGGCACCTGTAGTCCCACCTACTTGGGCTGAGGCAAGAGAATGGCTTAAGCCCAAGAGTTGGAGGTTGCTGTGAGTTGTGGTGCCATGGCACTCTACCCAAGGGCAACAGCTTAAGACTCTGTCTCAAAGAAAAAAAAAAAAAAAAAAAGGCTTGGTGGCTGTAGCACAGTGATTACAGCGCTATTCACATACACCAAGGCTGGCGAGTTTGAATCTGGCCCAGATCAGCTAAACAACAATGACAACTGCAACAAAAAATAGTCGGGTATTGTGGCGGGCGCCTGTAGTCCCAGCTACTTGGGAGGCTGAGGCAAGAGAACCACTTAAGCCCAAGAGTTTGAGGTTGCTGTGAGCTGGGATGCCACAGCACTCTACCTAGGGTGACATAGTGAGACTCTGTCTCAAAAAAAAAAAAGGTTACTTACCTAGAGAAGAATCTAGAGAATCATTACCATAACGTTTTGGCATGGTATTGCCAGGCCTCACATATACATTCTCTCTTGGAGGTCAATTTTCTGATGTCCTGCACGTTCACATGCCCTGTGCCAATGACTCACATGCCATTCTCTTGACTGTTTTTTAGGTCTTTCAAGGAGAAAGGAAGCCTATGATAAAGGTCAGGGACAATTTTCCCTACACCCCATGTTATTTTAACCTACTAAAAAGCTAATATGACTGTGTAAATATTTGATAAAATAGGCTTTTTAAAGTAGGTTGTCATTCTTATAATTCTTACAAGTTGTACTTTTCCTGCATTTATGAAAGTAGAGTTTACCAGCAGCACGACTTAGGGGAGAATGAACATAATCAGACTGATTACACTCATGCAATGATTTTTTTTTTTTTTTTTTTTGAGACAGAGTCTCAAGCTGTCGCCCTGGGTAGAGTGCTGTGGCATTAAAGCTCACAGCAACCTCCAACTCCTGGGCTCAAGCGATTCTCCTGCCTCAGCCTCCCAAGTAGCTGGGACAACAGGCACCCACCATAATGCCTGGCTATTTTTTGGTTGCTGCCATCATTATTGTTTGGCGGGCCCAGGCTGGATTCGAACCCGCCAGCTCAGGTGTATGTGGCTGGTGCCTTAGCCGCTTAAACCACAGGCGCCAAGCCCATGCAAAGATTATACACATGTGTGTGCATGTGTATTGCATACTATTAGTAATCCAATAAATATAATTATCTCCAAGTGCAATGACAAATGTAACCAAAAAATAGCTGGGTGATATTGTCATGTTTCTCTATTGTCACATCACAAAGTATATATATGCACACACATACAAGTATAGTATGTCATGCTAATTCTTTTACTTTTTTTTTTTTTTGAGACAGAGTCTCACTTTGTCAACCTTGGTAGAGTGCTGTGGCATTACAGCTCATAGCAACCTCCAGCTCTTGGGCTTTGGCGATTCTCTTGCCTCAGCCTCCCGAGTAGCTGGGACCACAGGTGCCCACCCCAATGCCCAGCTATTTTTTGTTGCAGTTTGGCCAGGGCTGGGTTTGAACCTGCCACCCTTAGTATATGGGGCCGGTGCCTTACTTACTGAGCCACAGGCACTACCCTTTTTTACTTTTCTAAGTATGGACTTCTTAATACTTTATATTAGCTTCAGAATTTAAATACAGAGATAGTTATGTAAAATATTTCCTGTACTTTATATCTATTTTGCACCTGTGGAAGTGGACCTGCCAGAAACTACACCTAAACAAATAGGTTTTATAACTATACCCCCCTCCAATAGCTATTTCTCTGCTGTTCCAAGTTCAGTGAAGTGCTCTACTTAATTCCTCACCTAAGAGATGTGAGATTCTTTTCCAAATATATGTCCTTCCAATAAAGTTCTGCCTTCTACAGATTCCAAAGCCATGTTTGTTTGTTTGTTTGTTTTTGAGACCGAGTCTCACTATGTCACCTATGGTTGAGTGCTGTGGCATCACAGCTCACAGCAACTTCAAACTCTTGGGCTCAAGCGATTTTCTTGCCTCAGCCTTCCAAGTAGCTGGGACTACAGGCACCTGCCCCAACACCCAGCTATATATTTTTTTGGTGCAGTTGTCATTGTTGTTTTAACTGACCCAGTCTAGGTTCAAACCTGCAGCCTCAGTGTATTTTTCCAGTGCCCTACTCTGAGCTATGGGTGCCACCCAAAATATGTAAATTAATTTTAAAGCTATGAGGGAAGATGTTAAGAAAAAGGATTTAGAAGAAAAAAAAATTTCAGCTCAATGCCTGTAACACAGTGGTTATGGTGCCAGCCACATATACCAAGGCTGGTGGGTTCGAACCCAGCACTGGCCAGCTAAACGACAACTGCAACAAAAAATAGCCAGGCACTGTGGCAGGCGCCTGTAGTCCCAGCTACTTGGGAGGCTGAGACAAGAGAACCACTCAAGCCCAAGAGTTTGAGTTTGCTGTGAGTTGCGATGCCATGGCCTCTACCGAGGACAACAAAGTGAGACTGTTTCAGAAAGGGAAAGCGAAAGGGAGAAAGAAAATAAATCTTACATCATGAGCTATAAGGCTTATTACCATAATCTAAATTGAGATTTATATAACCTTTGAAAACTTGCTCCTCTAGTAAAATTATTAAATTATTGTCCAATAAACATGTATACACATTTTCATAAAACTACTGTTTAAGTATCCCAGGTAATTTATCAAAACAGTATTTCACATTTTCAACAATCATATTGCAAAGGATCTTATGTCTTCTCAAAAACAGATGTGTACAGTTATTTAGCATGAAAAATGCTGTGGTCTTTCCCAGCCAAGGAATGAGAAACTTCCAAGTATTAAGCGTTGAATTAGTCTGATTTTGTTTTTTTTTTTTCAAATTTTGTCATCAGCTTTTGAGCCTCACCCCTTTCTCTTCCCATTATACTGAAAAAGATGATAAAGTCTGTGTGCTCCTTTCTTTGGTTCTGGTGGGAAATTTAACCCATATTCAGGTACACTCACCTTAGACTCACCTCCTAATCACCATAAAATCCCTATGCCTTTCCCTACTCTTTCAAGGTAAATTTGGAGCAGCATGGGAATCCTGCCCTGCTCTACCCAGAAAAGTGTTAACATGAACTAAAACATTGTCATACACTTTTGGAGTATATATAGTACCATCAGACTCAATAGCTGAGATAACCGTTGGATAGAGGCCCATCTTCTGCAAGACAGCCAGAAGTGTAAATGAACTAAAAATGTTTCAGGGGATGAATAAGTTACATTTTCACTTATAAATTCGTTGTGAATGTGTATGTTCATTCTTTCTAGGCAAATTGCAAAATGAGACATTTGATGAGACATTGATCCTTTCTAATTATTTTCAGGCGGGCTCCAAGCAAGAAAAGAGAAAATGTATTCTTATCCTTATTCCAATTTTTTATATCCTAATCGCAATATGTTTAGCATATTTGTATATATTTTTCCTCATATAAATCACAGCACAGAGATAAATGCAAGCAATGGGTCTTATTTAGTCCCCCCAAAGAGGGTACAGAAATGTAATCATATGGTCCATATTCATGAATAGAAGAGCAGCTATTAGGAAGGCACAGTCTGAAATCACCCTGCTACTGTATTTTCATCCCAGAAACATAAATATTGAAGAGTGTGGAAAGAATAATTCAAATGCAAATTATTGAGTGTGTGTGTGTGTGTGTGTGTGTATATATATATATATATATATATATATATATGTATATATGTATATATTCTTAAACATGTATATTGTTTAATGCCACCATGGCAATACAAATTGTTATAAATACCATTCAACTTAATGAGATACTGTTAGTTTCTGTTATTAACTAACAGTTGAGTTCAATAGATGTGGGCTGACAGAAGGAACATGATTCAATGAGGGTTATGAAAAATGATTCATTTGTACTAATTAAAATGAGATCTATAATATATTCTAAATGTTAACAGAATGCAATTTCAGTGGTATAATGTAAATCCTACATAGGCACACTCCATTGTGGTTCTTTTAGTTAAAATCTTTTATCAGATTTTTTTCCTGCTAATCTTTCATATAGAATAGCTATTTCCTTTTGGTAGAGAGGATGACCATCATTTCTGCTGTATTATTTCCACCACATAATCAATCCTCCTGTTAGACAATCAGCCTCTTGGCCAGGCGCAGTGGCTCATGCCTGTAATCCTAACACCCTGGAAGGCCAAGTTGGGTGGATCACTTGGTCTCATGAGCTCAAGACCAGCTAAAGTGAGATCCTCATTCTACTAAAAAAATGAAAAACTGAAGCAAGAGGGTCACTTTAGCCCAAGAGTTTGAGGTTGCTTTGAGCTATGATGCCATGGCACTCTACCAAGGGCAACAAAGTGAGATTGTCTCATAGCCCAAGAGTTTGAGGTTGCTTTGAGCTATGATGCCATGGCACTCTACCAAGGGCAACAAAGTGAGATTGTCTCAAAAAATAAATAAATAAAAATTGTATATATATAAAAGAAAATCTACTTCTCAATATATTAGTTTGGCCTTTTTGATCCACGGTAAGTTAGGAGAGATATCCTTTCTAATAATCCAAACTGTTCATCTCTCATACTAACAAATCTGGAGGTGGCCCTTAACACATTAGTCATCGTTATAGTTTTACACCCATTATCTTCATTCATTGTGCTCTCATTGAAATTGTATCATATTGTGCCTTAAAATTCAGTGTTCTTGATCTTCCAAGGAACACTGGGTATGAATGAACCCAAACTAATAATAGGCCCTTTCTTCTTACTGAACCCTTCCCAGGAAACTTCATGGTGACATATAAAGGCGTATAATAAAGGTATAACATAAATATTATTTCAAGCCTCAGGTTGAAAATCATTAATAGCCTTTTCAATAAACCTCAATTAAAAGAGAATATTTAATAAAATGAAGGTAATAATACCTTTCCACCAGGTATCCTGGTAACTTTAGCATCTATGATAGGTCTTGTGATCTTAATAATTACTCTAAAGAATTTAACATGAATAATCTTTGAGAAGCAAAGACTTCATTTCCTCTAGCATAGAGTTCTATGTCATGTAGCTTATTGTGAGAAAAAGTTAAAAAATTTGTCATACTCACTGTATTTGTGAAGTTTCTTCACAGTATAAATTCTTTGCTTAATCCTAAAATCAGGCCATTGTCTAAAGGCCTTGCCATATTCAATATGTTTGTATATTTTCTCTCAATTTGATTTCTCTCATGACCCTAGTCATGTGTATTTCGTAAAATCTTATCACCTTCATTACATGAGGTTTCTCTCCAGTATGAATTCTAATACAAAGTTTGAATGTTGGGTAGAAGCTTTGCCCTATGTATGAGATTTATGTGGTTTTTCTCAAAGATGTATAGTCTGATGTCTAGGTGATTGTCAGCCTTGCTTAAAAGCTTTGTCAAACACATGACTTCTTTAGTATGGATTCTCCCATGTCTAGCAAAGCTTGAACACGTTAAATGTTTTGCCACACTGATTTCATTTGTAAAGTTGCTCTCCACTATGAATTGTCTGATGATTCCCAACCCTAAATTTTTGGATTAAAACACTGCCAAATACATTTGCTTTACAATGCTGCTTTTCAGTGTGTATTTTCTGATGTCTAGAAAGATTTGCAAATTGGGTAAACGCTTTATCACACTCATTACATTTGTTATTGTATTTTTTTTTTTTTTTGTAGACAGTCTCACTCTGTCACCCTTGGCACATTCATTACATTTGTAAGGCTTCTCTCCAGTATGGATTCTTTGATGTCAGGTAAGGCTTGAACACACATCAAAGGCTTTGCCACACTCATTATATAATATTTGTAGGGTTTCTCTCCACTGGGTAAGGCTTGAATGCTCTATAAAGGCTTTGCCACACTCATTACAATTATAAGTGTTCTCTCCTATGTGAATTCTCTTGTGAATTACAAGGTTTGAATTTTGATCAGATTTTGCCACATAAACTTAACATGGTTTCTCTCCAGTGTGAATTCTCTTGATGACTAGTGAGGTGTGAGATGCGATTAAAGGTCTTGTTACATTCATTACAATTGTAAGGTCTCTGCCCAGAATGAGTTTTCTGATGACTAGTGAGATTTGAAATTCCTCTAAAAGTTTTCCCATATTCACTACATTTATAAGGTTTCTCTCCAGTATGAATTCTCTTATGTTGATTAAAGCTTGAACACTCAGAAAGGCTTTGCCACACTCATTACATTGATAAAGTTTCTCTCCAGTGTGAATTTTCTGATGACTTGTTAAGATTTGAATTTTGACTATAACCCTTGCCACGAACATTACATTTATAGGGTTTCCTCTCTAGTATGGATTATCTTCTGTCTATTAAGGTTTGCACACTATGTAAAGGCTTTGGTACACTCATTACATTTGTAAGGTTTATGCCCAGAATGAATTCTCTGATGGCTAGTGAGGTTTGAGCTTTCTCTAAAAGCCTTCCCACAGTCATTACATTTGTAAGATTTTTCTCTAATTTTTCTTTTCTGATGTTCTGTAAACAAGGAATCATTCATAAAAACCTTCCCATATTCATTAAAAATGTTGTCATTGACACTAGGAGAACATTTTTGAAGTGGTGAAGCAGAGGAACAAACACTGCTGATAAATTTTTCAACTTGATTATAATTCATAAATTTTCTCTTCAGTTTGAAGTTTCTGAATTTCAGCATCATGTGACTGTAGACTTAACCCAATATTATTTTCAAAACATTGCATGTATTTGTTTCCTGAACAAGGTATTTTATGTTTTAGTTTTAGTAAATTGCTTATGTATGATTTCTCATATTTGTAATATTGACAAGTATGATTTCTTACAGAAATACTCTGCTTTATTGGGAAATTATTCCAGGATCTGCTATCCCAATGATCTCTTCCACCAGTAAGATTTTTGTTATGAGTCATAGTCAATCCTTGGTAATATTTTTCATCATATTCCCACTGATTCTCAAACTCTTGAAAATTTTGTTGGACTTCCCTGAAATCAAAATTCTTTTTTTTTTTTTTTTTGAGATAGAGCTTCAAGCTGTCCCCCTGGGTAAAGTGCCATGGCATCACAGCTCACAGTAACCTCCAATTCCTGGGCTCAAGTGATTCTTCTATCTCCACCTCCCAAGTAACTGGGACTACAGGCACCCACCACAATGTCCGGCTATTTTTTGGTTGCAGCTGTCATTGGTGTTGGCCAGGCCCAGGCTGGATTCGAACCCTCCAGCTCAGGTGTATGTGGCTGGCACCTTAGCCGCTTGAGTCACAGTCGCTGAGCCAAATCAAAATTCTTGATATCATATCTCCCATGTCTTTCCAACATCAATGTCTGAGATACTTCTCCTTTATTAATATCCTCTTTTGGTGATAATTCCTTGATCACACAGAAATATCTGAAAGATATAAAAAAATTTAGTTTCCTGTTAACTATAGTTGGAAAGTGACTATTTTATACTGAATAAAACCCTGTAATGTTACACCAAAGTAATACTTATAATGAAGAGGTATTTGGCAACAGTATTCATTGATGTGTGACAGTCATATTACATAAAAGATACTGAAAAGCTATTATGGGCTCGGTGACCATAGCACAGTGGTTATAGCTCCAGGCACATACACTGAGGGTGGTGGGTTCGAACCTGGCTGGGGCCAGCTAGACAAGAATGACAGCTGCAACAAAAATTAGCCGGGCATTGTGGCAGGCGCCTGTAGTCCCAACTACTTGGGAAGCTGAGGCAAAAGTATCACTGAAGCCCAAGAGTTTGAGGATGCTGTGAGCTGTGACACCACAGCATTCTACCAAGGGCAACATAGTGAGACTCTGTCTCAAAAAAAAAAAAAAAAAAAAAAAGCCATTATGTATGAATCATAATAAAAATAAACATTTTAGAAACTCATGATAAATCTAGAAGGTAAATTAACACAATTATAAAAAGTGTTATCTGTGGAATTTAAAAAGAATTCTTCCTTCAGAACAAAGGAGAGAACTTCTTTTCTAGAAGGAATACATAATATATATGAGTGGAAAATAAATTGTTGAGAACCACTGACTTTTTCCATTTTGGGTTCAGGTAAACACATAGTATTTTAAGGATTAAGAATTGGAGGAGGGGCTCAGTGCCCATAGCACAGTGCTTGTGGCGCCAGCTACAGATGCACCGAAGTTGGTGGGTTCAAACCCAGCCTGGGCCAGCTAGAACAATGACAACTGCAGCAAAAAATAGCTGGGTGTTGTAGTGGATGCCTGTAGTCCCAGCTAATTGGGAGGTTGAGGCAAGAGAATCACTTAAAGCCCAAGAGTTAGAGGTTGTTGTGAGCTATGATGCCATGGTACTCTACTGAGGGTGACATAGTGAGACTCTGTCTCAAAAAAAAAAAGTTAGAAGAGGCAATCAAACCATAATTATTATTCCTGACTGCAGTTAAGTAACAGCAGCCTCTTAACTATGGAGCAGCTTCTTTTCTTTTCTTTTCCTTTTTTTTTTTTTTTTTTTTTTTTGACAATAGGACAATAGGCTCCTGCCACAACACCCGGCTATTTTTTGGTTGTAGTTGTCACTGTTGTTTGGCAGGCCCAGGCTGGATACGAACCCACCAGCTCTGCTGTATGTGGCTGGTGCCTTAGCCATTAAGCTACAGGCACCGAGCCAGGAGCAGCTTTTAATTATCCAATTCTGCAGGCATAAAATGCATGTAATACAATACAAAGTGTGTGCTTTGAAAATTTATTAATTACGAGCAGAGACAACACCAGTATGGAACAAATTACAAAATGAAAACAACGAAAGGTCAATCTCAGTAAATGCAAGACAAAGATAGTAACGCTCAGTAAACAAAGGTAAATTTCCAGCCTTGACAATATAAACTATGCAATGTTTTAAGCCCTCTGACAGCTTTAACTTAAACATTCTTGAGGTAAATTATCCTGGGGCTCCAGGTGCACTGAGATCTTCCAAATACAGTAGAATCTGCACAATTGACCACCTCCCTACCCTGACCACCTCTTTAGGCTGACCTCATTTACATAAACTGGACATACACCACGTATCAGTACAGTAGGCTTAGTTCCTTATGTTTACCACCTCCATGTCTCAGTTTGTTACAGTCCCTTGGGTGGCTGTACTATACATGAAGTGAGGACGGAACTTGCACAGGCCCTGGTATAGGACATCAGTCTACATATGGACTAAGAACTGAGGATCAGATGGACTTAAATATATTAATAGAAGGAGAGACCAAAGGTTTCCAAAGTTTGAAACAGCCTTCTTCATTTCTCTAAAAGCCAACAGACTAAAGGAGTGGCCATGTAAGGTGGCTGACGCCTGTAATTCAACCACTGTGTTAGGCCGAGGTGGGTGAATTGCTTGAGCTCACGAATTTCAGACCAGCCTGAGCAAAGGCAAGATCCCATCTCTAAAAAAACAGCTGGGTGTTGTGGTGGGCACTGGTAGTCCCAGCTACTCTGGAGGCTGAGGCAAGAGAATTGTATGAGCCCAAGAGTTTGAGGTTGCTGTGAGCTATGATGCCACAGGACATGACCCAAGGACAAAGTGAGACTCTGTCTCAAAAATAAAGGAAAAAGAAAAGAGGTCACAGGAGCCAGACGAGAGTGCTGTTAAGTCCCGATAAAAGATTTTGGCCTGGGCGGCACCTGTGGCTTGGTGGGTTAGGGTGCCAGCCCCATACACCAAGGGTGGTGGGTTCGAACTGGCCGGGCCAAACTGCAACAAAAATATAGTTGGACGTTCTGGCAGTCGCCTGTAGTCCCAGCTACTTGGGAGGCTGAGGCAAGAGAATCGCTTAAGCCCAGGAGTTGGAGGTTGCTGTGAGCTGTGACGCCATGCACTCTACCAAGGGCGATAAAGTGAGACACTGTCTAAGAAAAAAAAGAAAAGATTTTGGTCTTTTCTTTGGATGAGCAGGAGCACCATGGGAAGACTGGAGGACAAGTTTTATGTGCCTACAAAACAAAGTAGTGGCAGGAGAGGAAGATTTCTTTTCAGAGCGTGCAAGTATTTTCTTCTTCCCACAGACCTCTCATTTGGGGAGAGTTTTCCAAACAATATGTAATGAAGTAGCTAGCTTCCTCTCTGCCCATCTGAGCTCTTACCTATGTCCATACCTTTTATATATTCCCACTTCTCCTAACCTTCCAATTCAAGGGCTCTTTCCTATGCTTCAAAATGGAGATAATATTCTGGTCAGAAAGAGAGATTTTGCTTATCAGAAGAAAAGAACACGATGTGCTGTGGCTATTTCAGAATATAATCTTAGTCCTTTGTTCAGTTAAGAAGAGGGAACATTACATATTGATCTAGAAAAGATTTTACAAGTTTATTCACCATCTGCTTCCTTTTTAATGCTTAAGGAACATTTTAAATATACAGGTATCCAGCTCTCTTTCCAAGAATTACTGACTCAAAAGCACAAAGGTAAAACCAGGGAATCAGATTCAAAACTTTGCTACAATTTTTTTTTTTGAGACAGAGTTTCACTTTGTCACCCTCGATAGAGTGCTATGATGTCATAGCTCACAGCATCCTCAGGCTCTTGGGCTCGAGCAATCCTCTTGCCTCAGCCTCCCAAGTAGCTGGGACTACAGGCGCCCGCCACAATGCCCAGCTATTTTTAGGGATGAAGTCTTGCTCTGGCTCAGGATGGCCTCAAACCTGTGAGCTCAGGTGATCCACTCTCCTCAGCCTCCTACAGTCTGGCCCCTGCTATAAGGTTTTTTGATTTTGGAAGCATCATGAGTTTAAGGTCAGCCCGAGGAAGAGCCAGACCCCATCTCTACTAAAAGTAAAAAACTAAGATAAGAGGATTGCTTAAGCCCCAAAGTTTGAGGTTGCTGTGAGCTATGATGCCACAGCACTTTACCCAGGGTGACAGAGCAAAATTCAGTTAAAAAAAAAAAAGTTTAGAATTTAACCATTTGTGATGATGATTATAATGGCAATTACTAAAACCTTTCGAACAGTTAACATGTCCTATGCATTATTCAAAATGTGTATTATTTTCTGTAATAATAAAAGTTGAATCTCTAAGTTGACCGTAACAAACTAGTCAAAATACAGAGGTGGTCAACATAAGGAACTAGGCCTACTGTACTATATGTACATGTGGTGCATGTCAGGTCTGTGAAAATTATGTCAACTTAAGGAGGTGGTCAATATAGGGAGGTGGTAAAATATGGAGTTCTACTGTATCAGAGAATCTATTCTCATCTCAAAGAGAAGATGATTATGTCATAGATACTCTAAGAAACTTGCCTCAGGGCAAACAGGTAAGAATGGTAGAGCCAGCACCTGAAGTAGCTGGTTCAAGTTTAGAATTGAACCTAAAGAACAGCACAGTTAAGTAACAGATACAATATTAAAAATACGTTGATAGTTTCCCACGAAAACTTGAAACTCACAATTATCCACTGCCACTGAATTTGTCAAGAATCTCCATTTAGTGATTTATCATGGGAAGGGTTTCATACTCAGGCATGCAACAGAAACTAGGAATGCGTCCCTCAGCGTCAGTGAGGTCAGGCAAAGTGGATTGTGTAAGGGGTTGCTATGAATGCATTGTCAGCTCACTGTAGACACACCACACATTTTATCCTGTACTTGGATTGATACGCAGAAACATCTGGAAAATTCTGAAAACAAGACTGATAAGGGGAAATCCACTCTTACTTATTTTACAATATACTTGAAGGTAAACAAGTGAATCAGTGTGTTTCTGGCTCTAAAATATTAATGATTTGGTCTAGAGGCAAAGTCCAGAAGTAGATATCAGTGACAGAGAGTAATTTACTATATAATTTATTTAACATTAAGAGGTTCTCAAAAAGTCATTCCTAGTCTCTGTTCCATGATAATCCCCTAAATGGAGACTCTTCACAATTCAATGGCAGTGGATGATTGTGAGATAGAATCTGCTGGAGATGGGAAGGGACTGAGGGAATGTAAGGATGAATGTGAGAAAACATGTCAGGCAGAATGCTTCAGAGTCAGAAAAGATAACAAGACTAAAAAAGAGCATTTTAAGAAGGAGAGGGACAACAACCAACCAAGAACATGACTTTTACCTGGAAAATAACCATTTTTAACTCTTCCATCCTTCCTCTTCCTCTGGGTTTCTTTTTTAGGTAAGATCAGTCTTGAGAAGTCAATCTTGGGGGTTGAAATAGGCTGTTTAATGGTTGCAATCAACATATCCCTCCCTGTGACAAAACCACACATATAGGGAGGACTTCAACTCCAAGAAAAGACAGTACTCTGCTGGTAACTGCAAAAAGGAGGGATATGGGGACAAAGACCTATATGCGAATGTTTCAAATACTCTTTTCGTAAAAAGCGTATTCAAATATTCTTGTTGTTGTTGTTGTTTTGAGACCGTCTCACTATGTCGCCCCTCAGTAGAGTGCTGTAGCGTCAAAGCTCACAGCAACCTCAAACTATTGGGCTTAAGCGATTCTCTTGCCTCAGCCTCCCGAGTAGCTTGGGACTAGCGCCCGTCACAACACCCTGCTATTTTTTAAGGGGGGGGGGAGGGGTGCAGTTGTCATTGTTGTTTAGCTGGCCCGGGCCGGACTCGAACCTGCCACCTTCGGTGTATGTGGCCACCCTACTCACTGAGCTACGGGCGCCGAGCCATAACTGAAATATTCTTTTCGTAAAAAGCGGACTCGCTGTCTTTCTCATGAAGCCCACACATACTGATGCTTCAGCGGAATCTGGGCTGGAATGACCCCTTCAAACCCTTGCCCTGACCAAAAACCCCATGCAGAGTAGAGCCTCCCTCACCTCTTCCTGCATCAGGGCTGGGATGAGCGGGGCGGAGGAGGAAAGGTCCATGAAAAGTTTTAAATAAGAAAATGATCCGACAGCCTCTACAAAGACTGAAGGCAGACCGACCAGGAGGGTAAGAACATTACACCTATTTTAATCCGAAGGGGACAAGGACCCCCGGAACCGGTAGTGGCGCTAACAGAGCCCGGGGTCCTCAGGGAGACAGTGGCACTCAATGTGGCTGCAGAGATTCTGACGTGACAGAGAGATCCTTGAGTCCCCGGAACAGGAGCCCGGGAGATCGGTGTTGGAAACAGAAAATCCGAAACTCAGGAACTCTCCCGCATCTTCCGTCAACTCGATCTACTTCCGGGTCGGCCGGAAACTGCGCACACTTAGAGGGAGAGGCCGGGAGAGGCGGGGAGAGGGCGGAGCCTGGGTGGGGCTGAGGCAGAGGCGGGACAGAAGCCTAGAGGCTCCGGTTGCGGAGGGAGTGGGCTGGCGTGGTGGCAAGCAGGTCGATCCTCACTGTGCTTTTGGCTGCTTTGCCTTTTTTTGCTTCCTCTGCTCAGCAGTACTTGTTTCTCCACTTTTTAATGCATTTAAATCTCCGTTTTCTTTTTGGTGGATGTGGTGCGTCTTGCTATGCTTCCAAGGTTGGACTTGAACTGTCGAACTGCTGAACTCAATTGTTCCTCTCGCCTCTGCCTTCTGTGCAAAAGTGCCTGTTTGGAATGAACAGTTTCATACCCTCTTTCATACCCTCACCCACTAGAACATGATTTCTGTTCCCTCTTCACTTAGAAAGCAATGACATCCTGGGGCTCAGTTCCAGGGACTTCAGAACCTGGATTGTGGGAGTGGAGGGTTGAGAAATTCATTGAAAAGAACAAAAATTTCTTCTTGTATATATGAATTCCTTTCTTTCATTTTAAATTAAATTTGTTCTAGTGTACACCTTTTTATATAGATTATACACACGTACTTGATGGGAAGTTAGTCATACTGAATGGCATTCCACATTTTGCTTGTCATTAATTACTATACGCACAAGGTTTATTATACTACAGTAATTTCATATTTTACTCTACCTCTCAATTGTTTGGATGAGTAGTTTTAAATTTGAAATTTGGATAAATTTGTTATTTTAATCTGTTTTTCTTTTCTATTCCTGTTTTTATTGTAGTATGTGCAGATAATGAGGCTTGTAAAAGGTCTACTCTTGGGGGGATGTTTGTATGTACTTTTAACTAATGAGCAATTAAATTGACAGTATTTCCAGAGACATTTGATACAAATCTCTATTATTTTATATAAACAATAAAAATCTAGTAAAACTAGATTTTCAAACTTTCAATAGCATCATTGACAACAGAAATTTAAAATTTGGAATATATGTTATGGAATACAGAAGTTATAAGAGTATGTATGCAATATGATAATATATTAATACGTTTATCTCCTTTTTTTTTGTTTCTGGTGAAATTATGAAGATGTAGCTGGCTGAATTTGGGGCCACCTTTCCTCATCCTCCTCACCTAACCATGTCCACCCCTTCTGTGTTTCCTTTCTCCCTAACTCTCTCTCTGCTCGCTTTCTCTTTCTTCCCTCTCCAGCTCTACTTCCCTGCCTTCTTCCCTTTTCTACGCTCTCCACCTCCAGACATTCTATTTTCTAGTCTTTCCTTTCCTTCTCTTCCTATTTCTTCACTCCCAAGTGTGATGAGAAAACAGAAAATGCATTTGTGGGCTGGGTCCAAAAGATGACTTTGGCCAAGAAGAAATGAAGATGTGTCACTGTCAGCTGTGTGAAGCTTGGTAGGTGATAAAAGCTGAGTCTGTGAAATAAAGTCCTCAAGAGCTCTTCTGCCAGAAAAAACTAAAACAAGTTAGGTGAGAACCCACACCTAGCTCAGAAGAGAGCAAAGCCCTTGAGTCTCACCTTAGGCTGTGCTTGTGTACCCAGGCCCCTGCAGTTGTGCCTCGCTGGACCATTTGTGGGTTTTACTGCCTGTGGGTCTGGATGGGGGGCAGGGTTAGCCAGTTATTCCATAACCAGGGAATGTATCAACTGATAGAATTAATGAAGTAATGTACTTTTTTCTCCACAGTTCCCAGAGTAAGGTGTTAAGTGCAGGTGATAAAGGTTTACTTACTGAAGCAATGTCCTCACAGAAATTCAGGAAGGAACCAATAGCTCTGAGATCAGGTTACATCATTGGTTTAGGCACAGACATCTTGCCAATCAGACAACAGCCAAAGCTGTGCTTGTTTAGGTACTACATTTTGTCCCTACATGTGTGGAAAACCCAGATCTGTGGGAAACAAACTGTTGGAGAAAGATATTTAAGAGGCCCAAAGGGCAACTGCAGAAAGCTCCTTTCTATGGAGAAAGGAGGTTAAAGGTGTGAGTGGGAGAGATGGGAGTTGTTGGTATGGAATTCACTAAATTTATGTATGTATTATATACACTTCCTGGATGAAGGACATAGCTACAACTCGAACTTTAATCTTGCCAAATGCAAACTATGTAACCTAATTGTACATATCTTTATATTAATCTGAAATTTTAAAAAGATGTTAAAATATGAGAAAATTTGAGTATAAAAAAGATGATGGTGTTATTATTAATCCCAAGTTAGAATTTAAAACAGAAATCATCAAATACATCAAAGAGGCTAATGAGAGCATAATTAAAAGTGTTTCCTTTTTTTTTTTTTTTGAGACAGAGTCTCACTATGTCACCCTCAGTAGAGTGCTATGCCTTCATAGCTCACAGCATCCTCAAACTCCTGGGCTTAAGTGATTCTCTTGCTTTAGCTTCCTGAGTAGCTGGGACTACAGGCACCCTCCACAACGCCTGGCTGTTTTTCTATTGCAGTTGTCATTGTCACTTTAGCTGGTCCGGGGTCGGATTCAAACCCTCCACCTTCGGTGTATGTGGCTGGCATCCTATCCACTGATCTATGGGTGCTGCCAAAAGTGTTTCCATTTTATATACAAAGACTGCTCATTAATAATTAAGCCAATTAAATATTAATGAATAACTACTCACTGGAAAATAGTTGATATAAACGTGTTTAAATACTTTTACTAAGTTAGATATGAAAATCAATAGAAAAAAGATCACTAATTACATATCATCACATGTTAAAATTAAAATTTGACATACCAGAACGTGACAGAGATCTGTTTATAAATAAATAAATTAAATTAAAACAAAACATCATTGTCAAACTCAAGTTCAAATAAATTTTCTCCTATGTTATCATCTTTTATGTTTTATATTTATGTCTGTAACCCATTTTGAGTTAATTTTTGTGAAGGGTGTAAGGTGACCCACTTTAAAATGTTAGGGTTTCTTCAAGCTGAGGATGCTTAGCTATGTTGCAAATCCACAGTGTATACACCATTCACCTGGGTATCTATGAAATATCCCTACAGTATTGGGAAAGTCAAGGGGACAAAATGAAAACGTGAAGTTCTTACTACCTGCTGTACCATTAAAGAAAGTCCTTTATTTTACCACGGGATTCTCACCTGTTTTGCCAGGATCCATTAAGTCAGCGGTTCTCAACCTGTGGGTCGCAACCCCTTTGAGGGGCGAACGACCCTTTTACAGGGGTCGCCTAAGACCGTGGGAAAACACACATTTCCCACGGTCTTAGGAACGGAGACACTGCTCCTCTATCTGTCTGGGGAGGGGTCCGCCAACATATGAGTACCCTGCGTGATGACATCATCACGCCAACCTCATCACGTACAACCCTGTACAAATACAGCAAGGAAAATAATTTTATGATTGGGGGTCGCCACAACTTGAGGAACTGTATTAAAGAGTGGAGCATTAGGAAGGTTAAGAACAACTGCTTTATGTGTTTAAGCTAACTCACTGGCTTGCAAAGAGTGTGAACTTTAAGGACGTACACATTTCTTGACAGTTTCAATGATGATGGGATGCTTAGAGAAGCACGACTTTCTAGAAAAAGGAAAAGATGTGGACCCTTCTTGGGACTTATTAGGTGTAGACAAGGTCACGTGGGATGGGGGGTACATTTTCTTGCCTAGAAGCAGGAAAGAAGGCGCAACGTGAAGGCCCTCCTTGGCCCCGCCCTGTCTGTTAAGGAAGCCTGTACATGAGAAATTGGATTGAAACCTGCAACATGAGTTAGCTTTGCTCATTGTTCATTCTCTTCCTGGCAGCAGGAAAGAGAGTCAGGGCATACCCAAATTGATATAGAGCTTTGAGTGATTTGAAAATAGTACAATATCATTTATGTGAGCTGCAAACGGCCAAAAAAGAGGTTCGAGATCATAATAGGAAGGATGCTTGCTAGTGCCTGGCTTCCTTGCCCAGAGGTGCTCTCTGGCTGGGTCCCATCCTTCCTCCTCCTCCTCCTCCTCATCCTCTCCCTCACTGTCCTCTGCACCCCCTCCTCTTCTTCCTTCCTTTTTTTTTTTTTTTGAGACTAAGTCTCATTCTGTGCCCTGGGTAGGGCACCATGGTGGAGTAGCTCACAGCAACTCAATCTCTTGGGTTTGAGTGATTCTCCTGCCTCAGCCTCCCGAGTAGCTAGGACTACAGGTGCCCACTTCAGTGCCTGACTAGTTGGTCTATTTTTAGTAGAGATAGGGTTTTGCTCTTGCTCAGGCTGGTCTCCAACTCCTGAGCTCAAACAATTCACTGGCCTCAGCCTCCCAAAGTGTTATACCCAACTCAAGTGGAATTATAGAGAAAATCCCAGCACTCTGTTTGAATTGAGTATGGGGTCCTTTATTGGCCGACCTACCAAGAAAGGTTCACACCTAAAATTTTCAGCCTCGCATCACAAAGGAAGGGTTTTTTTATTTCTATCTTTCAGTTGGAGGTGGGGTGGAATTCCTAAAGCAAAGCAGTTTCCAAAAGCGAGGCAAGGTTAGATCTATAGGGTTGGGGGTTGAGTAGTTACAAGGAGAACCAAGATAGGAATGTGGTTTCACAAGGATCTGTAACTTCTGGGCTGATTCCCTGTCTCCACAGTATATGTTTGTTTAGCAGCCCATTTCTGCAAGCCCTATGTGCTCAGGGGCAGGTAGTGATGAGGAGGGGAGGAGGAAAGAAAGTGCAAAATGGGGTCTGTCTGGCCTTTCAAAAGTGCTAGGATTATAGGCGTGAGCCGCCATGCCTGGCTCCCCCATCTGTCTTTATCAGCTTTAAAGAAGATAAATATTCTTGGGATGTTTTGGAAGTGGAAGAACTCATACTTTCATTGCTCTGTTTGAAACAAGTGCCCATGTTCCATCCTACCCTCGGTGGTGCAATAGGAGGAGGGACTTTTGATCAGGAAGGGCCGAAAGTGGCCAGACTGTAGGGTTGAACTTGATTGTATGCATGAGCAGAATCAAAGACTGCCCAGCCTATGGAACTGTCTGGTTATTGGCAAATACAAGGAGAATCAGAAAGCCAAGCACTTAAGGTAAAGAGTCAAAAATAAAACTTTCCAAGCATCCAACCCAGCTACCTCCGAGGGTTGCCCCATTAGAACACTTGTGTTCTCCACAGCCCTGCCCAGGGGATGGAGTCATCTTGCAATGGTTTCCCCATAATCTTCAGATTGTTTCAGCACTCAATTTTTTTTTACTGCATAAAACTACTCTACTGCAGGCACTAAAAAGTGTGATATTGATATTAGTATTTACATATAATTTCACATTTCATTTGCAATTGTTTATTATTGGGTTGGAAGTTCACTCTTTCTCCTTCATCAGTGTCTCCTGACTGTGATCATTTCAAAATTATATTTATACAATCCTGCAGGGATGAGTGAAGAAGCAATTGGTCAGTGTGCAAAATATACAATTTACATGTTCATGATGAGTTTAGGGGACTTTGTGATCTTTATCCAGGCAAAGCAAAGCCTGGCTTCACTGGACCTGCGGCTCATGAGAATGAAGGGGCAGACAGTGGGGAAAAAAACAGCGATTAATGTTGCAGTGTTCACCAGTAAAATACTGGGATTATCAAGAAGAGCAATATAAAAATGAAAAAGGCAGGAGAGGATGTAAGAAGACACAAAGCTGCTCACAAGGACAAGGATGCTCCAGGTGGCCCTGGACTCAGGGGAGGATCTGGGGGAAAGATTGTTCTTATGGATGTGCTGGACCTACTGTTTGTGCCTGAACAGGATGAAGATCATGGAGCTGCTGGCCCAGAGCATGAGGCCCAAGCAGAACACATCAGGAAGTGATAACAGCACCACACATAGTGATGGTGTGCTTTTGTTAACACCTCTTCCGGAACAGAATCTCAAATCCTTTCTGGTTGTGAAGTTGGTCTTACTCCCTTTGGCAGTTACGTACATAGGGGCAAGGTCATTTATCAGTGTATAGAGGATCCAGCACAGGAGAATAGACAAACTCACGAGCTTGGCAGCCTTTGCCTTCAGCTTTGCCCACCTGGAGGTCCTGGGGCTGATTGTGATCACCTGGAAAACACTCAAGAGGCAAGTGGTGCTGATGGACACACCCCTGCCCACCCTGTGGATATAGAAGACAAGTTTGCATCCGATATCATTGAGGAAATGTCTCAACCCCAAAGCTGCCATTGTCTCAGGGACTCCTTTAGAGAGGAGGGATAAGCAATTGGCTGCAATCAGATGCTCGACAATCAAATCTGTGGGCCTCAACCTGTGCCCAAAGAAGTAAAGGAAGAGGTAATGGTAGAGAAGAGAGGAGTTGCCCAAGACTCCACCCACCATCTGTGATAAGCAGACTACTCCCATACGCCACTGGAGGCCATTCTTACAGTTCTTGATCACTGATACTTCTCTTCAGAGCCAGAAGACCCTGCATGGAAATAAGAGGCATGAGCTACATTTATAGCATCAAATGAAACCCAGAATTCTCCACTTACCACTTATTTGCCCTAAGACATATTTAAAGTTGTTGTTTTATTAAGAGGCTCCAAGTGTTGAATGTGTGGCCAAGCTCAGTGGCTCATGCCTGTAATCCTTGCACTCTGGGAGGCCAAGGTGGGTGGATTTCTTGAGCTCAGTTTCAGCTTGTTGTGACCTATGATGACATCACAGCACTCTACCAAGGGGGCCATGGAGTGAGACTCTTGTCTCAAAAAAAAAAAAAAAAAGAAGAAGAAGAAGAAAAAGAGTTGAATATGTAAAAAACACTTATAACAGGTGAACCACTGCCATTATGGTTATATGTGTGCTGGCTTCTTTTTTCCACAAATCCATGAGGCAGGCAGGACTGTCACTTTGATTGTACCTCTCCATGGAAATCTTTCATAAAAGGTGAAAGATTTATGTGCTTTGAAGAAATACCACAGTATTATCACTTTCATTGTAAAGACAAGGAGGACATAGGCACAGGGAGGTGGAGTCATTTGTCTAAACTCACACCCTACTTAGGTGCAAAATGGAGATTTGTACCTGCTGAATTTTTTGCCAAGACAGTGGATTTAACCACTATGCAATACTAATGAAGCAAGATAGCCATGTTCTTAGAAAAACATCCCCACACGAACAGTTTTGTTTTTTATTCCTTGTAATCTTATTTTAGTCCACTGTTAAGTTACTGTACAATTTTTGTTGTACTAATTTTAGGCCAATATCCAAATAAAGCTTTAGAGCTCTTAATAAAATATAGATGCACTGCTTGGAGTTTAATACCACAGGAAATTGTGTCATGACAAGTTGATTTTAAGGAATGGGAGAATGGTCCAATTATTGGATGGAAATAAAAGAAAAAAACATTGTATTTATTTCTGAACTGGAAACACAGGCATAAAGGCATTTATCATGCTCTTGTCTCTTGCCCTAAATGATAGGACATAAAATATTAATATGGATGAAATAGTGTAAGGTAAAAAATTAATCAATATAAATTTTAGATTATGTACTTAAAACTATTAATACTCGATTTAAATTAATTATTAGCCTCAGGGGAAATATTTGCATTTAGATAAGTTAAAATATGATACATAAGCAAATTGGAACTTTTAATATGCATACGCTGTATGCTTTATTAATCGAAATATAGTTTGGGATTGATATTAGAATCTTTTTAAGGCAGAGAAAATATTATAAGATATATTTGAGCCTGACAGATCCTATCTTTAGCCCACTATTACAAAATTATCTTTTCTTAAATGCTGCTTTCTTAACATCAAGAGAAAAACAGTCTCCCCACAATTTACAGACCATGGATATCTTAGTGGAGACACAATTACTGTCTCCATTAAGCACTTTACACTCTCAGAGTTAGAGAAAACAATTTTATTTCAGCAACAGCCATTCAGGTATACTATTTCTGGAAAGGATTACACAATTCCTGTTGATATAACATGCAAGCATGTTTATTACAAGCATGGTGATATTATAGGAACTTCCCCAGTAATCTTGAATTTTTTTTATCTGTGATTCCTATAAGGTAGGTAAACAGCAGACTGATTCCAGAACTACAGTTTTTGTTTTCTTAATTTTTATTTTATTTTTTTTACATGGGCCCATTTGAAACAGAAAGCTAACTGAACAGGAATTAACAATAAGAGGAGATACGGGGAGAGAGAGGGTGGCATCTGGTGGGAAGTTAAGGCATTTGTGGTCTGGCTCCTTCAGTCATTAAGTCAGAACATATTTCTTGAGATGCTCTGTTTTGCCTTATATAGCCCTTGCCCCCATGTTGTTTAAACTTTTTTGAGGACAAGTGCAGGGAACTATTAATTTTATGAACAAGGTGGTGTGGTACTGAACATCTTTATACACACACTAATTGGATACCACTCACCATCGGAGAATACCATAGTGATATGTAGCAAGACAGTAGCTGTGAGGTGTAGCTAGTGAGTACAAAGATATTTGAGAAGGGAAAGATTAGTTTGGCCGCCAACAGAGGCATCTTTCTAGAGGCAGCAACTATTGTGGTGGGGCCTTGAAGAAAGGATAGGAGATGAAGAACTAGGGAGCAAATGCATTTTATACTAAGGATGAAAACAATTGGCCTTCACAGAGTGCCAAGCACCGTGGTCAGCCTTTATATGCATTGTTTCATATAATTCTCCCAACAACCCACAGAAGTATAATTCTGCCCATTTTATAGATGAGGAGACTTAGATTCAGATTAAGTAACTTTTCCAAGGTGGGGACTCCTAGCATAGGCTAAGAAAGAATTCTTGACATAAAGATTAGAATAGTATTAAAGAAAGAAAGTTTATTTTACTTCCCAAGGGCGGGGAGGGCATGGCTTGAGAGAGAGAAAGAAAGAGAGAACTATAGTTTTTGAGAATGTTACCTGGCTTCACTATTACAGCAGATGGAGTTAAGAAACATAGTCCTTAGAAACTTAAACAGGTTTTACTATTTCCTGATTAAACATCAACAAGCAAGTTTACTGTGGATTATGCTAAATTACATCCAGAGCCATCAGGGATCGGTGGAGGGTCTCCTCATCTCCCTTTACAAGCTCAGCTCAGGCCTCCAAATCATTCCCCCTTTCTTGGTGGTTTTGGCACCAGACCAGTTCCAAACCCAGAACAATCCTTCTTGTGACATGATCACTTATCCAG
Organism: Loris lydekkerianus; assembly: GCA_963574355.1. Taxonomy (NCBI): domain Eukaryota; kingdom Metazoa; phylum Chordata; class Mammalia; order Primates; family Lorisidae; genus Loris; species Loris lydekkerianus. Next base: position 18,704 of record CAUYPK010068427.1, on the reverse strand, counting down.
AGTCTGCATCCTTCCTTACAGACTCTTCTGCTCAAACTGAAATAGAAAATATGCCCTCAGCTCCATCCTGCTGCCAGGATAGGATGTTAATGTTGGTGAGAAGATTACAGGCAGCCAGACTCTGAGATATGGGCTTGCACGTCAGTGACCTCACCTCCCTGGGAACCACAATTATCTTTTCACTGATTGTGGCAGTGACAGTGCAGTCTTTGGGAGCTGAGAACATTTCTGAAAAACTTTTTTATCCCACTTGCTAATTGCCACAACTAATTATAAGTTTCTAGTTAGCATCTCTTCAGAGACTACTGAGAGCTTTTGGGAGAAGCTCCTTTTTTTTTTTTTTGCTATTTCCCTGGAGATAGGGAGGGAGGGAATAGGAAATGCTGAAGTCAGGGAGGCAAGGCCCTGGGGATAAGGTGTATGTGTCCCTTTGGAAGCTCTTGTTTGCTGGGAAGTTCTACCCAAAGCAAATTCTTTCTTCATCTTTGTACTGCTGACACACAAACTCATTAAATTATGTGCAGAGAAAGGGAACCAGAGAAAGATTACCAGGGAAGAATTTTCAAGGAGAGATAAATGAAAGGAAGTTGGGATGCAAAACAATCAACGGTAATTAATTTGGAGTCTAGATTATGTGGATCAGAAGGCTGAGGAATGAGGAGACCATTCCTTTATTCATTGAGGGAAACAAATAGTATTTGCTGAATTCAAGAGTGATGGATAGTATAACAGTCCTCTATACTTACTTTTTGCTAAATTTTCAGAATTGAGCACTGGCTGCTGCGGTAATAAATTAAGAAATATATGCTGAGCAAGGCAGTGCATGCCTGTAATCCCAGCACTCTGGGAGGCCAAGGAGGGAGGATCCCTTGAGCTCAGGAGTTCGAGACCAGCCTGAGCAAGAGGGAGACCCCAGTCTCTATTAAAAATACAAAAAAACTAGCCAGTGATGGTGGTTCGTGCTTGTAGTCTAAGCTACTGGCGAGGCTGAGGCAGCAGGATACCTTGAGCTGAAGAGTTTAGAGCTTTGGCATTTCCCACAGACAAATGTATATTTCCTTCAGGTCTGCTCTCCAGCGCTTCTGAACCTGCAAGTTAGGGCTAGAGCCATATGGTGAACAACCCAACTATACACACACGCACACACTCTTAAAAGCCCACAATATGGACTTATACACACACATACACACAAACAAACACTGAGGCAAACATGTGCCAAAAATCTAATCAAAGGCACAGCCACATACACTGAACACTTAGACAGTCACACTCACACATATCCCCTCACATCACACACGTGCACTCACACGCCCATCACACACGAACCCATTCACTATGTCTTGTCCTCACAGACTCACTGACTCATTTTCCTTTTAATGTTTGAAGCCCTGTAAAGATGTCCCGTCTTATCCTAGGTTATTTCATACCCTCCCTTTCCCCCCCCAAAAGATGTCCTATCCCCAGTTATTATTAATTTCTTTTTCTCTTCTATTTTCTCCTTTTTAAAAATTTCAGATTAACATATGGGGTCAATTAGATATATTGATAATTCTATGAGAAACCGAGTTGAGGAAATGATATTACACTATAACGTCAATAGAATGCTATGAAATTCATTTTAATGAGTGAGCAAATGACAGGAATTTGTGTAACTCCGGGCCGTGGGTCCATCTCTTGACTGTGGAAAAGTCTGGATCTTTTGAACATTGCACTCTCCTGAGTTTAGACGCTTTAACTCTGAGGGAGCATTTTAGTGGGAAACTCCCTTAGCTTTGGGGAAATGGGAAATATTTTTATTCTAGAGGAATTTAATTTTACTGATGAATTCCCCTAAAATTTTAAGGAAGAGTTCATCTTCATACCCAATGGGTGGTCCAGCATATTAAAAAAGGGGAGCTACTCAATGGACTTCACAAAGCTAATTTCACACTGATTTCCACTGTGACAGTGCATCTGTGAGCTCATCTAAATGAGGAGGCCGATATATATATATTTTTTTCCATTTCTTTATTTTTTATTGTTGGGGATTCATTGAAGGGGGAGGCCAATATTATCAATCTGGAGACTTATTGGAGGGATTAAATGAATTACACAAAGCATTAAATAAGCAATGGCACCTGATAACAGTATCCCTGTTGCTATTATTATCACATCAACAAGGGAGCAATTGATTAACCTCAATTTTAAATAAAATTTCAATTATAAGAGATTATTCTTTTAACTTTGTACATTTTCATATTAAGGGTCATTGTACAATTATGTTTCATTCATTTCTTTCAATATCAATAAAGTTCTCTAATTTTCTTTTTTGAGACAGAGTCTCACCATGTCGCCCTTGGTAGAGTGTTATGGTGTCACAGTTCACAGCAGCCTCAAACTCTTGGGCTTAAGCAATTCTCTAGCCTCAGCCTCCCAAGTAGCTGGGACTACAGGCATCCACCACAAAGTCCGGCTATGTTTTTGTTCAAGTTTTCAGTGTTGGCCCAGGCCAGGTTCAAACCCACCAACCCCATTCTATGTGGCCAGTGCCCTAACCACTGAACTATGGGCGCTGAGCCTTCTGAATTTTATTTAATGCACTTAAAGTGTTTAGAATTTTCTCTATAACTTCAGGCCAATTTCCTTCATTTTCTTTTCTTTCTTTCTTTCTGTCTTTTTTTTTAAGAGACAGAGTCTCACTTTACCACCCTCAGTAGAGTGCCGTGGCATCACAGCTCACAGCAACCTCTAACTTCTGGGCTTAGGTGATTCTCTTGCCTCAGCCTCCCCAGTAGCTGGGACTACAGATGCTCCCCCACAACGCCTAGCTCAATTTCCTTCATTTTCAATCCTCAAATTTTACTTACTGGAGTAACAAGGTCCTTGGCGTGCATAGTATCATCAATAGACCCACAGCTTGTAAGAAACACAAACTCTTAGGCACAACTCCCCCTCATACTCCCCCTCTGCCCCCCACCCCGCCCACTGAATCAGTATCCCCAGGAAAGTGTTTCACACATTGGGCAAAGTGCGAAAAGCACAAAAATGGAGGAATTCATCAAAATTTGACTCCTTGTGGGAATCTCCTGCTGAGGATCATTCACCACCGGGGCCTATCCTGACATTCACTTACTAAGGCCCCTGTGAGGCTGATATGGGTATTGGCAGCCCCCTTCTGCTGCCTCTAAGCTGCAGTCCAATTCAGAAACTGTATGGAGAGGGCATGGACAATTTTTCTCTTCAAAGGGAACAGTGTCTTTAATACTACCCATCGCAATCTACAGGTTTAATGCAATCCCCATCAAAGCACCAATGTCATACGTTAAAGAACTTGAAAAAATAATACTTCATTTTACATGGAATCACAGAAAACCCCACATAGCCAATACAATACTTAGAACAAAGAACAAATCTGGAGGCATCACACTACCAGACTTCAGGTTATACTGCAAATCTATAGTGTGCATGGTACTGGCACAAAAATAGAGATGTAGATATATGGAACAGAAGAGAGAATCTAGAGATGAATCCAGCCATATACCATCATTTGATCTTTGATAAGCCTAACAAAAACATGCACTGAGGAAAAAAATCCCTATTTAACAAATGGTGCTGGGAGAATTGGCTAGAGACCTAGAGAAGACTGAAACTGGACCCACACCTCTCACCACTAAAAAATATTGATTTTTGCTGGATGAAAGATTTAAATTTAGATATGAAACTAGGGCTGCTCATAGCTCAGTGGTTAGGGTGCTAGCCTCATGCTCCAGGGCTGGTGGGTTTGAACGCAGCCGAGGCCTGCTAAGCAAACAAAGAAATAGCCAGGCATTGTGGTGGGTGCCTGTAGTCCCAGCTACTAGGCAGACTGAGGCAAGAGAATCACCTGAGCCCAAGAGTTTGAGGTTGCTGTGAGCTGTGACGCCATGACACTGTACCAAGGGTGACATAGCGAGATTCTGTCTCAAAAAACAAACAAACATGAAACTACAAAAATACTAGAAGAGAGTACAGGGAAAGCACTTGAAGATATTGGACTGAGTAAATAGTTTATGAGGAAGACCCTCCCCACCCTCCCACCCCCGCCCACGGCCATTGAAACAATACCAAAAGTAAATTACTGGGATTTGATCAAGTTAAAAAGCTTCTACACATCTAAAAGCAATACAACTAAAGTAAACAGACAGCCTTCGGAATGGGAGAAGATTTTTGCATGTTACAATTCCGACAAAGGTCTGATAACCAGAAACTATAGAGTCTAATGCATCAATAAGAAAAGAACAAACCACCCCATTTCTTTGTTGGCAAGAGACTTGAACAGAAACTTCTCTGAAGATGACAGACGAATGGCCAACAAACACATGAAAAATGCTCATTGTCCTTAATCCTCAGAAAAATGCAAAGATTTTCAAAGATATCACTTTGAGATATCTCCTAACCCCACTAAGAATAGCCCACATCACAAAGTCTCAAAGCTGCAGGTGCTGACGTGTATGTAGAGGGAATGGAACACTTCTGCACTGCTGGTGGGTTACAAACTAATACAACGTTTATGGGAAGAAGTAAAGAGAATCTTTAAGGAATTAAAAGTTGACCTATTTGATACCACAATTCCATTACTAGGCATTTACCCAGAGGAACAAAAATCATTTTACCACAAGGACATTTGCACCAGAATGTTTATTGAAGCCAAATTCATAATTGCCAAAGAGTGAAAGTAGTCCAAATGCCCATCAACCCATAAACTGATTAATAAATTGTGGTATATGTATACAACAGAATACTATTTAGTCATTAAAAATGATGGAGACTTTACATCTTTCATGTTTACATGGATGGAACAGAAACATATCCTTCTTAGTAAACTATCTCATGAATGCAAAGAAAAGTATCCAATGTATTTAATACTATTATGAAACCAATATATAAACACTTACACATTCATACCAATGATAAACCAGAAATACAGTCTAGCAAAAGGGAGGAGAGAGGTGGGAGAGGGGAGGAGAAAAGGGAGGGTGATTGGTGGGAGGAGGGAGGGCATTTGTGCACAATGCAAGGGTACACTTCAAAATAACTAAAAGTAAATTATAAATGTCTTACCACAAAAAATAAGTGAGGTGCTGGTCATGTTAATCAGTTTGATGTAAGCATTCCACATTGTAAATCAAATCATCACATGGTACCCCATAAATGTATACAGTTAATTATTAATTATTTATTAATTATACCTCTGGGTCTATTGATGATACTGTGCAGGCCAAGGACTTTGTTACTCCAGTAAGTAAAATTTGAGATTGAAAATGAAGAAAATTGAGCCGGGTGTTTATTAATTACATACATTAATGATTTTATAAAAAATTAAATTTAAAAAATTAAGAAAAAGAAAAACATTACCAGCCTGGGAGGGCACAGTGGCTCACATGCCTGTAATCCCAGCACTCTGGGAGTCTGAGGTAGTGGATTGCTTGAGCTCAAGAGTTGGAGACCAGCCTGAGCAAAAGGAAGACCCTGTCTCTACTAAAAATAGAAAAACTAGCAGGGCATTGTTGTGAGCAACTGTAGTCCCAGCTACTTAGGAGGCTGAGACCAGAGGCTCTCTTGAGCCCAAGACTTAGAGGTTGCTATAAGCTAGGACACCACGGCCCTTAACCCAGGGTGACAAAGTAACATTCCGTTTCCAAAACAAAAGAAATATAAAATATGAGGTAGGCTGGGCCTGGTGGCTCACATCTATAATCCTAGCACTCTCAGAGGCCAAGGCTGGTGGATCGCCTGAGCTCATTATTTGGAGACCAGCCTGAGACAGAGCTAGACCCTGTCTCCAAAAATAGCAAAGCATTGTGGCAGGGGCCAGTGGTCCCAGCTACTTGGGAGACTGAAGCAAAGGGGATCACTTGAGCCCAAGAGTAGTCCCCCCCCCCCCGGAACTACAGTGTAGTTGGGAGGCTGAGGCAAGAGAATTGCTTGAGCTCAAGAGTTTGAGGCACTCTATCAAGGGTGACAAAGTAAGACCCTGTCTCAAAAAAAAGAATTTGGGTGCCCAGTTCCTTGCAGGGACACCACATAATCAGTCTATCCCCAGACACAGGGAGCCAGACTGTCCTTAAACCTAAATTTTCATTGGTTCCCTGGAGGCCAGCAGCTTCAAAGTTTTGGCTGTCCCTGAACTCTGAGCTACTCTACACCTTGCAAGATGCAGAATGAGTCAGCCAATTTGTGGATATACATAAAATAGTTAGCACATGTGCAATATAGTATATATTCTTAAAAGCATGTAGTTGTGTATTGAACTTTGGAAGATCCCAGGGATGAAAACAATAAATTATACCATGTTTCAGATGTACACAAGTGTGATAAAATGAAAGTGCCAGGGACATTAATGCCAAATAAAATACTGCTCCAAATCATCAGGAAGAGAGAGATAATTAGATCTGCCATGATCACATCCCTCTGATGAGGTTAGGGTGGGGGGCGTGTCCAGGGGGCTCTATAAAGCCCAGCGACAGAGGGACTCTTCTCATTCCAGCTCTTCCTTCATCCTGGAAGCCTGGCCGTCTTGGAGTGGAGTTTGCCCTGTATCCACTCATCTGAGTAAGGAGCAGGAAAACAGCAGGTCAGTTTCCAGTACTATTTTGGGCCTTGGTTTTCCCAGTGAGAAAAATGGGAGAGAGGGAGAACTCTACAGTGGATGATTTTAGGTGTTGAGGTAAGGACTAGTTGTTGAATAGTATTTATTACAAAAACACTTCAGAAGTGTTAATTATTCAATAAAGGGCAGGATATCCAAGCAATGGTCACCCAGTACCCTGATTTGTGTGGGCTGGTGCCTTTGAGGGGGGAATTTTAAAGACTGAAAGTGATTTTCATTTATTTTTTATTACATTGTTACTCCTCAATGCTTACTAGGACACACTAAGATTTGAGTGGTGATCTTCCAGTCACATTAATCATTTATTTTTGAATAATGAACATTTCTGAAGTGGTTTTTAAATCAGCCTCTTTCCTAATAAACACTATTCAACAATTAACTAGTACTTACTTCAACATGGATAAAACCCACTATGGATAAAACCCACCAAGATCTCAGCTGTGAGCTCCCAGTCCAATGGTGGAGGCAAAACTTATTCTCCTTTAAGGTGTAGTTGAAAAATATTCCCCATTTCTCAATTGTAGAGATTGAATTCTGAAAGGAAAGCATACTGTATTCTAGATTTGCACATATGTGTGTCTAACAAATTAGATACGGTATTCCTCCATCCTTTCTTTTTCATTTCTATGGAAATGTTGTTTGCTTTCTTTTTTTTTCTCCTTTATATTTAATTTTATTTAAGTACTTGCAATTTTGAGTAAATAGATTGGCAGGGAAGATGGGCCAACAAAGGAACAGCTTCTTCCCTTAGTAGTTAATAGCAAATTATTAGCTTTTATTTTTATTTTTTTAATTAAGTCTTTTGTACATAGATCATAAATACATTTATGCCTTTTTCAATGTGTTGATTATTTGTACAAATTGGAGTGCTTACATCATACTAATTTTTTTTTCCTAATATGACCTATTATGATTAATTTTATTATCTTTTTATGACAGCCTATGGTAATGTATTCTGTATTGCTGCTTTCTTTTTCTGTTCTTTTCTTTTTTTGCGACAGAGTCTCACTCTCTTGCCCAGGCTACCGTGCCCTGACATCAGCCTGGTTCACAGCAACTTCAAACTCTTGGGCTTAAGTGATCCTCTTGCCTCAGCCTCCTGAGTAGTTGTTTATTACTGTCAAAGAAATGATGTCTTTTTCTGTTGTGTTCTGGTTATTTTTCCATTAGTTTCCTTTTATTTTGTGATTAACCAATTCTGTTCTTTTCTTTATTTGCTAATCTTTTGTTTTTCTCTTCTTCTTCTTTTTTTTTTTTTCTCTTATTTCTTAAGAGGAACACTTCTTAGAAATTTTATCTCGCTTCAATACTGTGTTCATGTAGATTAAGACATCCCTGGTAAACCCAGGGTTTTCTCTGCTCTTAAGTCATAAAAGTTGTTTATATTTTATTTTCCTGGATCTTAATTATTTCTATTTGAATCTCATTTTTGATATCAAGGAATTTCAAGGAATGCATTTTATAATTTAAAACATACTTAATATCTCAAAAGTCAAATAATGTAGTGATACTGAATCTTTGTTGTTGTTGTTGTTGCAGTTTTGGCCAGAGCAGGTTTGAACCCCCCACCCTTGGTATACTGGACCGGCACCCTACTCACTGAGCCACAGGCACCACCCAGTGATACTGAATTTTTATAAAGAGGGAGAATAAACTTTAAATAACCAGTTTTCTAACATACTAAATTCTCTCTCTCTCTCTTTTTTTGCTTTGAGACAGAGTCCTCACTCTTGCCCTGGGTAGAGTGCTGTGGCATCATAGCTCATAGCAACCTGAAACTTGAGCTCAAGCAATCCTTTTGTTTCAGCCTCCTAAGTAGCCTCCTAAGTAGCCACCCAGGCCTGCCACCATGCCTTACCAGTTTTTCTAGTTTTAGTAGAGATTCGGGGGGAGAGGGTCTTACTCTTGCTCAGGCTGGTCTCATTCCACCCTCCTTGGCCTCCCAGAGGGCTAGGATTACAGGTGTGAGCCACCCCACCAGCTCTGAATTTTCTTTATGGCCAAATACATGATCAATTTTTACGGGTGTTTTTAGGGATATCATGAGGGTTTCAGGAGAAGTGATCAACATTCCACATGTATCAAGCAAGCTAAGTGTCGTGAATGAAGTTTTGTTTGAATTAATCACCTTATTTCTTATTCACACTGGAGATGGGGAGGAGGGTGTGTACGTACAGCTTGAATTTCAGGGTCCGAGGTCAGATGGGAAGCATAGGGCAGAGGAGGGGGCTGAATGCATCCTGCAAGTTGGAGACTCCAGGGAGACAGGGAATTCAGTGGTCTCATTTTTTATCCTCCCCAGGGAAACAGAATACTTTGGACAGGACTGACAGTGATGGACCCCAAAACTCTATCAATGGAGCAGGGGAAGCAGCTCTTAAGGCAGTGTGGGATCCCCCAGAGAGATGTAAGTAAGAGAGGAGCTGGGTTGGGGGAGGCAAGGATGGGATGAGGTGTGGATGGGATGAGGTGGAGGTACCATTTAGGGTCAGCACTGAGGCAGGTTCTCCTGCCATGACCAGAGGGGATATTTAATGTTTAACAACCTCAATATATGGGCACCGTCCAACTTGAGTGGACATGGGATTCCTCAGGAGGGACTCACATGTGCAAATGCTATGTCCCCTCACACTCCCCCTGGGAACACCGGCATTTCTCTACCGCTCTTGGCTTTTACCCCTGGTGCCATTTGGAGGTCATTGGTAAACTCACCTTGGATCTCAATTTTCTTTTCTCGTTACCAGATTGACTTGATGACAGAGAAATGGGTAGTTCTTGCTTCCGTGGAGGTTATGCTGCGATTCCCTCTGATGCCAGGAGAGGACCCAACAGCCCGCTGCGTCTCCAATAAATTAGGTCAGGCTTCCTTGAAGCAGACCCACACAATTTCGCAAAGATGTGGAGACCAAGAGGAGAGGTAAGACAAACGCTGGGGAGAAAGGAGATAAGGGGTGGAGGGGGAGAAGGGGACTTCCCAGAGGATGGGCAGTGGGCCCTAGGTTTCTGCCTGAACTGCCAGGAGGCTTCGGTCTTCGCCCACCCTCCCCAGGTAGCGGTGTTATTTGTGAGTTGCCTAGTGTGAATCTGCACTTATTTGTCCCCTTGCTCAGGCTTCCTCAGCTTGCTGGTCCCTGCATGGTTTTGTGCAGACCTCTTAGTGAAAAGGGGCAGGTAGTCATGACTTGGGGCCTTGTGGGAAATGTCACAAAGGTTCTTTAGGTGAAATCTCAAGGCCTTGCAAAGTTTGTTGTAGCACCTGCTAGGTTTTCTGAGTAAGAAGGTACTCAGCAAAAATAGTGCATTTCCTGGAAATAACTGGGAAAAAATCAGTAGCCATGGACTGCCTGTCTATTGGCTTTGATAATTATTGCCAGAGGCTTTAAATTTGGAGGGAGCAACTAGAGAATCCCAGAGCCCAGTACACTGGTATTCAAGGGTGCTGATGGAATTCCACCATCTGTATATCCAGTGGCCTTTCCTCAGGCACCATCCTGTTCTGGGCGTAGATCATGCTGGGAAAGGATGGCACCAGGGCACAGAAGGGGACATCAATTCACGAGAAGATCAAATTATGCCAGGTGGGACTTAGTGGTCAGTGAGTCCCTCCCACCCCTCCTGGAGGAAGTGGAGGTATGAGAGATTTTTCTGTGCTTGCGTTTAACTCGTTTGGTCTTTTTTCTCATGACTAGGAAATCCAGTGACCAATTAATGAAAAGGACAGAGCAGAATCCCAAGCATGTGAGGCAGATGGCAGGTCATTATGCTCATCATCAGCCTCAGAGACCCTCTGAACCCCAGGAGAAGCAGCAGAGGGGGCTGGTGAAGCAGAGGGCTCACTCGCCAGCGAAGGAGAGAGCTGGGGTAAGTGGAAGCTGGAATTTTCAAGGACTTAGGGGTCTGCATGGACCCCAGAGAGTGGATTTAAACATGGAAACATTTGCCCATAACTCAGTTGTCCTTCCTTGTCCCTACTGCCCTGGGGTGTGCTCTCCTCGCCTGGCTGACCGGCCCATTCAGACCCTCTGAGGAGCAACCTCATTCCCTGTTTAGTGTCTGTCTGATCGTCAAACTCTAGTTCACTATCATCACAGTCACATATCATTATCACTATCATTAGTCACAAAAGTTCTTCCCAGGGCACTGGACAGAGCCACAATATCCCAAATTTCCTGTTAACTAATAGCCCATGGGTCTGTGTCTCTTCCCCAAACGTGATACCTAATCCTAAACATCCGTCCTCATAATCATCTGTGCAAACTGCCTGTGACTGCCACTGCCCCACTGACCACCCTGTCCCTCCACCCACAGGTGAAATGCAAGAACTGCGGAGCCTTCGGGCACACAGCCAGGAGCACGAGGTGCCCCATGAAGTGCTGGGCCGGGTCCCTTCCCCTCCAGCCCTTGGGCTCAAATAAGGGGAAGGAAAACCTCAAACCCACCAAGCTCCAGCAAGTTTTACCACCAGTGGCCTTTGAGGACAATGACAGAGAGCAAGAACGAAGACACAGGTGAGGATTATGTGGGGTCAGAAAGATCCTTGAGCTTTGGAACTTAAGGAGAGGCTGTCTTTCCCTCTACCCTCTGTGCACCACCATCTCTAGGCACAGACAGGAACACTCCTCAAAGGGAAGTACCAGAGAGCTCTGTCACCCCCAGGGCCACACTCAGTTCCCTCTAGCGCTGACAGTCACTGAGGGGGCCGTGGAATACTGGGGGAGGTGGCTCATGGCAAGAAGAGCAGCAGTAGTGTCACTACAGAGAGCCAGAGCCTGGGACACATGAGAGGGCTTTCTGGGGGCGGGGCTGCCTCTGAGATGAGGGACGGAGTGGCCACAGCTCAGTTCTCAGGGGCCTGAGGGTCTCTCTCACCTCAGACTAGGGCTTGGACTGTGCTGGGTTCTCTGTCACCAGTGTGGGTGGGAAGGTCAGGCGCATTCCATAGGTGTCATGATTTCTTCTGCAGAGAAGAGGAGCAGCAGAGCAGAACTGTGCCACAGACATTGCCCCTGAGACCCCCCCAGGAGGAGGAACCTTGTCCCTTTACGAGGGTGAGTCTCAGCCCCACTTCCCTGCTGTATCTCTTCTGGGCCTCCTGCCTCTGGGTACTTGTATTTCTCAAGTGTAAGGATTGTGAGATCTATGCTGCCCCGAGGGAGAATGTTTTGTTTGTGTAATTTTCACATTCTGGTTTCCAACTTCTGTATCTGAATATTTGCTTTTATGCTACTGTTTGAAAGCTGGCCAGCAAATGCTGGTGGGGTCATGTCTATGCGTGTGGGATGTGTTCCTAGGGAAGCTTTCTGCAATCCTGTAGGTAGGCGAGGCACCTGTTAAACGTTTATACAAATGTCCAGTGCACCCCGAAAAGGACATGTGCTAGTCACACTTCCCACGGTGTGGAGGGAATGCTGAGTTCTGTTGAGCTTAATAAGAGATGGTGTGACAACATTTTAGTTGTTATATCTGATGGGGTAAAAATTAGGTTGATATTATATTTCCACCCCTACCCATTTGCAGGTCTTTGTTTTTTCTAATCAAAATTTACATTTGCTATCTCTGTATATTGAGTTGTCCCTGTTATGGGTCCTAACTTAGAAGAAATTCTGATGCATTTCTTACTTTTCTCTTATTTATTATTATTAACCTGCCATTTGTCCTTCATTCTAACTGTCCTATCATTTCCCCAAGGGTTGTTTTGTTTTTGTTTTGAGACAGAGTCTCACTCCGTTGTCCTGGGTAGAGTGCTGTGGTGTCATCATAGCTCGCAGCAACGTCAAACTCTTGGGCTCAAGTGATGCTCTTGCCTCAGCCTCTGAAGTAGCTGGGACTACATGCACCCACCTAATTTTTCTATTTTTAGTAGAGATGGGGTCTCACTCTTGGTCAGGCTGGTCTGGAACTCCTGAGCTCAAGAAATTCACCAGCCCTGGCCTCTCAAAGTGCTAGGATTACAGGTGTGAGATACCCTGCCTGGCCCACAGCTGTCCTTTTCTTTTTTCTAGACAGGAGTCTTGCTATGTTGCCCAGGCTGGTCTCAAACTCCTGGGTTTCAGTGATTCTCCAATCTCAGCCTCGTCAAGCACTGGCATTACAGGCATGAGTCGCCCCCCACCCAGCCTACTTTCTCACACTTTGTATTTCGATATGGTAGACTACGTCAGCCGTGTACTCTGTACAATTGGAGAATTCTCACTCCTCAGGGGTCTAACGTGCCATCCCTTCTCCACAGCGTTCTACCAGGCCTCTGCCTGTCCAGACGTCAAAGAGGAGACCTGCCCTCAGTCCTGTTCCCACAGGTTGGCCACCTGTCACCACACCTCAGATGAGATCACTCTGCCCTTCACATCCTCACAAAAGACCTAAACTGAGCAGCTATGAGCCAGCCAAGGGACAGGCAGGGGACTTTACAGCCTCCCCCCACCCTGCTCTGAAAAGCTCCTGGCAGGGCCCCAGTCTCCAAGCCAGGCCAGCAGCCCCCAGGCCTGAGGTTTTCTCCCATAATGTTCTCCACCCTTCGGTGAAGGCTCTTGCCCCAGGTTCTGTCTCTAACTTTCAGGCACAAATCAGAGGTCCTGATGTGGATTCAAAGCCCAGTCCACAGCCAGGCAAACAAAAGTGTGGCCAGGACTCCAAACTGAGAATCCAGGTATCAGGAAAGGACTCTGTCCCTTTGCAGACGTGCCAGAAGCCCCAGAAGAGAGCACGGCTCAGCTTCTTCCCTACCCTCTAGCTAAGAACCCAGCTCCCTGACCTGGGGGCTGTGCGGACTCCCCAGCCTCCTTGCAGGACAAGTGGACTTGGACCCAACCAGGCACCCAAAGACCTGACCACAAAGACAGCGCCCACACAGGCACCAACCCTATAGTCCAGTGCTTTCCTTTTGCCCCATACCACCTCACCTCACCTGAGCTGTGCCCAGGACCTCGCCATCATCAAGATTCCATTGTCCAGTTGTTGTCCAGGCAATCCCAACAGAGCCACCTCCAGGCAATGGGACCAGGGGCTACAGAGATCCAGACTCAGAATGGCTCCCACATCTAATGCTCCTGGGAGGGTTACACCTGCTGGTCACAGCCCTCACATCCCAGTGAGGGCTGAGGGTCAGGGTCCTTGTGTCTCCAGGAGCATCCTGTGTATGGACCTTCTGGTCTCTTCCTCCTCTGAGGACAGTGACTGAGAGTGAGACTTCGAAGGCAAAGGAGGTAAGGCCTCAAACTCACATGCTACAAGTGACTGACAGTCTGAGAAGGGGCAAAGGCCGGGAGCAGTGGTGGCTGGGGGGTCAGCGCATCCCTATCTGCAGTGCCAGAGCAAATGGTGCAGCCCTGACTGTTATCAGCAACACACTCTACCTATTGAAACTGTATAAACTGGAGTTGTATTTAAAGTGGAGATCAGGAGAATGCCATATGAAATCCTTTGCAAATTTGATTTTGGCTTTTTGTTTTTTGTTTATTTTTTATATACCATTTGACATATTTTCATCACACTGGTTAACATAGCCTTCCTGGCATTTTCTTAGTTATTGTGTTAAGGCATTTATATTCTACATTTAGTAAGTTTCACATGTACCCTTGTAAGATGCTTTTGTTTGTTTTTTGATTTTCATTTTGTCAAATCTGAAAAGTGGTGTTTTTCATGGATTTGGTTCATTTCCTCTAACTTCTTGAATTTATTGTCATATGTTTGCTTATAATATTGCCTCACTTTCCTTCTAATGTTTGAAGCCCTGTAAGAATGCCCCGTCCTCCATTATTGTTAATTTCTTTTTCTCTTTTATTTTTTCTTTTTGTAAATTTCCGATTAACATATGTGGTCAATTAGATATATTGATAATTCTGTGAGAAACTGTGTCAAGGAAACGATATTACACTAGAACATCAATAGAATGCTATGAAATTCATCTGCATGAGTGAGTTAATGACAGGAATTTGAGTAACTCCAGGCCATGGGCCCATCTCTGACTTTGGAAAAGTCTGGATCTTTTGAACATTGTACTCTCCTGAGTTTAGAAGCTTTAACTATGAGGGAGCATTTTAATGGGAAACTTCCTTAGCCTTGGGGAAATGGAAGGAATTTAATTTTACTGATGAATTCCTCTAAATTTTTAAGGAAGAATTTGTTTTCATACCCAATGGATGGTCCAGCATATTAAAAAAGGGGAGCTACTCAATTGACTTTACGAAGCTAATTTTACACTGTTTTCCACTGTGACGGGGCCTCAGTGAGCTCAGCTAAGTAAGAAGACCACCAATATTATCAACCCTGGAGAGTTTTGGGGGGATTAAATGAATTACGTAAAGCATTTAAATAATGCCACAGACAAATAGTATCCCTGTTGCTGTTATTTCACATCAAGGGAACAATCGACTAACCTCAATTTTAAATAAAATGTCTGTTATGAGAGACTATTCTTGTAACCTTGTACATTTTCTTAATAAAAGTCATTGTAAAATTATGTTTTATTCATTTTTTCAATATTAATAAAGTTCTCTGAATTTTATTTAACACATTGTAGGTGCTTTGATTTTTCTCTATTACCTCAGACCAATAACCTTCATTTTCAATCATCACATTTTTTTTTCTTTTCTGTTTTTTTTTTTTTTTTTTTTTGCAGTTTTTGGCTGGGGCTGGGTTTGAACCTGCCACCTCTGGCATATGAGGCCAATCATCACATTTTACTCACTGGAGTAAAGAGGTCCTTGGCACACACAGTGTCATCCATAGACCTACAGCTTGTAAGAAACATAAACTCTTAGGCACATTCCCCCCCACCCCCCACCCCACACATATACCGAATCAGTATCCACAAGTAAATGTTTCACATGTTTGGCAAAGTGTGAAAAGCACAAAAATGGAGGGTTTCACAGTTTGGCTGCTCATGGGAATCTCCTGCTGAGGTTTAAGGATCACTCACCACCGGGGTCCTATCCCTAGACTAAACACAATTTGTTTATTAAACACAAAAGATTTATTCTGTGTGAAAATGGCTTATTGACTTGTTGTGCAGGGTGGAACAGGTCCCAGGAAGGATTTCAACAGCCACTGGGCTGCCCAGGGGGCTGCTGCCTTGCTGATTAGGAAGCTTCCACCAGCCAGCAGGGGCTGCAAACCTCACCCCTCCTGGTACCTGGCTGTCCATACACTTAGGGTTGTACTTCCCCCACTGCGGGGAACCTGCTTTCTTTGCCATGGCTCCTGCCCCAGAAGCTGTGCCCTGCCCTCTGCCCTTCTCCCCTGTAGCTCAGAGTGAAGCAGAATTGGCTGCCTGCATGACAGCTGGGTAGATGCTGAATCTCACCCAGAACCCACCTACAGGGAACCTGGGATATGCAGAATGTAGTTTGCTAACACCCTTCTCTGTTAGAAGGCAGTTGGGTGGGGATGGCATGATAAACATGGAATCCTCTTGAATTGAGGAAGTAGTGCTAGCTTATTGATAGTTTAAAAAAATTGTAGAAGTGACTCTGCTTTTATTTGTAAATGATTTATAAACCATTATATTCCTGA
This sequence comes from Loris lydekkerianus, assembly GCA_963574355.1. Taxonomy (NCBI): domain Eukaryota; kingdom Metazoa; phylum Chordata; class Mammalia; order Primates; family Lorisidae; genus Loris; species Loris lydekkerianus. The sequence goes on along the minus strand of CAUYPK010068427.1, from coordinate 2,566 downwards.
GGACACTGTTCTAGTGAGACTTCCTATACCTACTGGTGATGGGCAAAAGCCAAATACTCATTTGTATATTTTTCTAGGAAAATTCCATATCACCTAGACGTTCCAATTACTTGCAATCTAGTTGTAATTTATAATAAAAATTAGTGTTTTTTTTGTATTCGAGAAATCATTATGATCATCTTTTGTTATTTATTTAACTCTTTGAGCATCTTCTCAGGTGATTTGTTTTAATTTTCTTCTTAAAATTTCAATGCTGGGCCAGTTCAGTGGACTAAAGATTAAGAAAAAAAACCATGTAGAAGTAGAAGAACTTCTGAGGGAGCAGGAAATCCAGGGAGACATAGGCTTGAGCTGGTCCCTTGTGTTTCAGTGTCACCTGTCCCCTCAATGTGAAGCCCTCTCTGCTCCCTCGGGTCCAGGGAATGGAAGAGCACGAACAGGGCCTCAGTGTCTTTGGAGATATCACCTGCAAACTTATAATTGGTTTTGAGTAATTAATTACTGGTTGAAAAGTTTTCCACCAATGTTCTCACTTCCCCAAGCCTCTGCTCTCATGACAGCTACAGGTGAAAAGATAATTGCACTACTGAGGGCAGGTGAGGTCACACAGTCATAAACCTGTATGTCAGGGTTTAGTGGCCTTCCTTCCTCCCACTGCTGGTTGTGACCGACCCACTGTGCCTGCAGTGCTAGCAGTCAGAGGAGCCAGGCAAGCATCTTCTATTTCAATCTGACACACAGAGACTGCCACCAAGGATGCAAGACAGGAGCTTGTGTAAGTGATGGTTGAGGAGAAGGGATGCTTCTGGGTGGGAATCTGGTCTGTGGCTGTAGTTGCCCAAGGAAGGAAGACAATTCTGAGGCCCGAGCTAAACTATTGGAGGGATGAAGTTCTGGATCCTACATCAATTCCTGATGTCACATAATATAATTTACCGTGATCCAAAATGACACTGATTGTTGATGCTAGACACAAGTGACAATGAAACCTGACTTGTAACGTGCTTACAGACTTTAGTTTCAAAATTAATGTGCTGTTCAGACCACCCTAGCAAAGTCGCAGACTTACTTTTCAGGATTGCTAAAGTGCAGTGTAAGAACACCATGTTTATAAAGAGAAATGACAAATCCACAGATGTCACCTGCCCTGCACAGAAAAAATGGTGCATCCAAATGGCAATTACTGGAACATAAATATTTTCTCTAATTCTTATGCATGAATGCTCAATAGAAGTAGTGTTTGTTTTCTCCTGAAAATATCCCTGGTGTCTTGGTACTGAGGGATTGTTTTCCGTCTTCAAGTAAGAAAATCGGTATTTGAGGACATGGTCACATTACCTACCTGGTTTCAGGTAGAAGCCCTAGGAACACAACTTTCCTCTGCTGTATTCTCGGCTTTGCCCCTGGTCTCATATCAATCTCAGAGCGCACAGTTTTGATTTGTAAAATTCACAGAATGTTAACACTTTAGATACTCTATTTTGTACGTGAGGCTTATATTTAAATAGGTTTCACAAATCATGCCTTATTGTTACTACTTTTACTCACTTCTAGTGTGAACATATAGATTAGTGTATTGCTATAATTTGAAATTAGTAACATTAGGTTTGTGCCTTCTATTTTGTTACATATTGGTTTTTCTTGTCCCATAATTTAGAGCACTGAACAGTGTTCAGGGATTCCTGTGATAGATGCTATTTCATTTTTGGCATGAAAGCTAAGTCTAATGTCTGTTGCCATTTCAATACAGAGCCAGTTGTGTATTCTTTAAATACAGTTTGTCATGGAGAAGTTGCCTATAGAATCATGATAATTCTGCATCTACATTTTGCTAAGATAGCTAAATCTTATTCACAATTGGTATTGGCTTAGACAATACATCTTTACAAAGAAATGAAAACTGGTTATCAACAAATTTATGAAACAAAATAGTGCTAATCTAAAATAATATGTCAAGACTGAAACTGGACCCACACCTTTTACCATTAACTAAGATAAACTCCAATTATAGCCCAAGAAGAAGGAGAAAGGGGAGAGGGAGGGAGGGGCGAGATGGGAGGAGGGTAGGTGGAGGGAGGGTAATTGGTGGGACCACACCTATCTTACAAGGGTACATGTGAAATTTACTAAGTGTAGAATACAAATGTCTTAACACAATAACTAAGAAAACGCTGTGAAGGCTATGTTAACCAGTTTGATGAAAACATTTCAAATTATATATATAACCAGCACATTGTACCCCATGATTGCATTAATGTACATAGCCATGATTTAATAATAAAAAAAGACAACTTTTTTTTTCAATTTTCCATCTGACTTTATTTCCAAATACTCTTTCTTTTTTTTTTTTTCCACAGGAAGGATAAAATTTTTTATTCCACTTTAGAAATTTGGAAGCTTTGGAATTTTTTGTTGTTGTTGGGGATTCATTGAAGGTACAATAAGCCAGGTTACACTGATTGCATTTGTTAGGTAAAGTTCCTCTTGCAATCAAGTCTTGCCCCCAGGTGTGGCACACACCAAGGCCCCACCCCTCTCCCTCCTTCCCTCTCTCTGCTTTTCCTTC